>BQNB010012930.1:0-75706 GCA_026074375.1 Tanacetum coccineum
CCCACTAATGATTCACCAGGCTATGTTCCTGAGTCAGATCCCGAGGAGGATCCAGGGGAGGATGATGAGGAGGACCTCGAGGTAGACCTTGCCGATTCTCCTGCCGACGGAGGGTCTGATATAGAGGTTGCCAGACTCTTTGCTATACCCACTCCTCCCCCATCACCACTCTCCCCATGGTCATCACTACTACCTCAGATTCCCTCACCACTACTACGAGTATCACCACCACTACCGGTATCACCTCTACCACTACCTACTAGTCCTACTTATCTATTAGGCTACAGAGCTACGATGATCCGGCTGAGAGCCGAGGCCCCATCTACTTCCCATTCACCACCGCCACATATCATACTCTTCCACACCAGAGCAGATACACCTCCATCAGGGACACCACCACTCCTACCTATACCAACACCTACATCATCACCATCTTAACTGTCTTGTCTTAACTGTCCTGAGTTGGGTTGTGCTCATTAAAATAGTTGTCCTAAATGCCCCTTTTTAGCTATCGCGGGAAGTGAAGCAAACTCAACCAAAGGACCATTTCGAACCTTATACAGAAGGTTTTTCCGTACCAGCTCCTTCTACCTATACCGCAGTTGAAGCACCTAAAGGAGAATTTGGTGCTGCTACCCTCTGCTGACCATGGAGCGGACAAGCCCGAGGTTTGGTTACCACCTCGAAAGAGGTTATGTTTTGCTTTTGGTCCTAGGTATGAGGTCGGAGAGAGCTCGTCTGCCCCCACTGCTAGACCTCCTGGAGGTTTCCGGGAGGACTATGGTTTTGTTGCCACTATGGACAGGGAGATTATGTGGGATCTAGAGAGAGCTGTCAGTTATGAGATCACCGACACTTGGGATGAGATGTTGGTAGACATGCCAGGGGCACAAGCGACTAATGACATAGAGTTGGGTCAACGGATGATAGAGTTTGCCACTAGGGTTAGGCAAGACACAAACGAGATCTATGTGAGGTTGGATGATGAGCAGACTGAGCGACAGTTAATGGCTTGTCGGCTCAACATGCTGTATAGGGATAGGCGTGCACATGCTCGTACAACTCTACTGATGGAGAGAGAGGCTAGGATGTCTCAATAGGCTTGGGGACGATCCATGGACGCTAGTGATCTTGCACGTTTAGAGGTTATGTCACTGCGTACTACTGTATTGGGTCAGCAGGCAGTGATTACAGAGTTGCAGGCAGCAGACCGTAGGAGACTGGCGGCGATTACAGAGTTGCTGGCAGCGGAGCGCAAGAGACAGGTGGTATGTGCTTAATTACACATACCATTTTCCATTTAAAACGAACTTAAAAGAATAAAAACATACCAAAAATACATTGCATAGTTCATTAAGGCACTAAAGCTGCTGAAGGCACTACAAACACAGATGACAGCATTTCAGAGACAACAGGGACCAACTAAAGGTCCAACACAGCCCGATGCACCAGAGGAGGCTGGTAGCAGTTCATAGATCATGTTATGGCTAGCTATTTTGTACAGCATACTAAGTATTACAGGTAAATCCCGGATAGTATGGCTTTAGGTTGTATATATTCTTTTATTCTGTAACCTAATCGTAGTGATCGTTTTGTATCTGAACCATTCATGTATGTTTTCCAATTTATATATGGAATGGTTGTATTATGTCACGTCTGTAATCGAATTTATTATGAATGAATGTCGATTTAGCTTATCCATTGTTAATATTCAATTAAGTTGTATATTTCACTGTGTGTTGTGATCTCATTTTACTTATTGTGTATATGTCATGTCATGGTTATGATTTTATGAAATCTAACGGGTATTATAATTTCTTGTGATTTGAAGAAAATGTCACCAAAGAAAAGGACCACGAGGTTAAACCTAGAAACAACCACCACAACCCCCGCCACCACATCTGTCACTAATGCCCAGCTTCAGGCAATGATTGACCAAGGCGTTACTGCCGCTTTGGCAGCATGTGATGCTATCAGAAGCACGAATGGCGAAGACAGCCATAATTCAGGAATGGGTGTTAGAAGAAATGAGCAAGCCACTCGTGAGTGTACTTACCCAGACTTCATGAAGTGCCAACCTCTAAACTTCAAAGGCACAGAAGGAGTTGTCGAATTGACTCAATGGGTTAAGAAAATGGAAACTGTGTTCCGTATAAGCAACTGTTTTGTGGAAAACCAAGTCAAGTTCTCCACTTGTACTCTTCTGGGAAATGCTCTAATGTGGTGGAACTCTCACGTTAGGACTGTTGGTAACGATGTTGCTTATGCCATGACTTAGACAGAACTGAAAAAGAAGATGACTGATAAGTACTGCCCGATGACTGAGATTAAGAAGCTCGAAGTTGAGCTGTGGGATTTGAAAGTGAAAAGTATCGACGTGATATGATACAACCAACGTTTTCAGGAATTAGCATTGCTGTGTGTTAGAATGTTTCCTGAAGAATCTGACAAGATTGAGAGATATGTCGGTGGTTTGCTCGACATGATCCACGAAAGTGTAGTAGCATCAAAGCCTAAGACAATGCAAGAGGTAACTGAAATAGCAACCGAACTGATGGATAAGAGAATCTGCACTTTTATTGATCGTCAAACAGAGAATAAAAGAAAGCAAGATAATAACCAACACAACAACCACAAAACAAGAGGCAGAACACCGGCATGGCTTATGCTGCAGGGACTGGTGAGAAGAAGCTATATGGGGGATCTAAACCCCTATGACCAAAGTGCAATTATCACCACGATGGTCCGTGTGCTCCTAAATGCCACAAGTGCAATCGAGTTGGCCATCTGGCCCGTGATTGCAGGAGTCCTGCTAATGCCAACACGGCTAATAACCAAAAGGGCACTAGGACAGGTCAGAAGCCTACATGCTATGAATGTGGTGCCTAAGTACATTTTAAGACGGAATGTCCAAAACTAAAGAACAACAACAATCGAGGAAACCCAGCTAGAAATGTTAATGCTCTAGCGAAAGTGTATGTGGTAGGCCATGCAGGGACAAACCCAGACTCTAACGTCGTGACGGGTACGTTCCTTCTAAACAACCGCTATGCTTCCATCTTATTTGATACTGGTGCCGATAGAAGTTTTGTGTCTACTGCATTTAGCCCCCAAATTGATATCACACCAACTGCATTAGATCACTATTATGACGTTGAACTAGCCGACGGGAGAATAATTGGGTTGAACACTATCCTTAGGGATTGTACATTAAACATCCTAAATCACCCATTCAACATAGACTTAATGCACGTAGAACTTGGTAGTTTTGACGCTATAATTAGTATGGATTGGTTGATAAAGTACCAAGCAATCATTGTGTGTGCCGAGAAGATTGTTCGTATCCCCTGGGGAAATGAAACTCTAATTGTTCACGGTGATGGAAGCAACCGGGGAAACAAGGCTCGTCTGCACATTATCTCGTACACTAAAATATAAAAATACATGCTAAAAGGATGTCCAGTCTTTTTGGCAAACGTTACTACAAAGGAGACTGAAGACAAGTCAGAAAAGAAGCAACTTGAGGACGTATCGATAGTTTGAGATTTTCCTGATGTATTCCCTAAGGACTTGACGGGTCTTCCTCCGACTCGACAAGTAGAATTTCAAATCGATCTGATACCTGGTGCTGCACCTGTAGCACGGGCACCTTATCGATTGTCGCCTTCTGAAATGAAAGAGTTGTCGGAGCAACTGAAAGAACTATCTGACAAGGGCTTTATAAGACCCAGTTCCTCACCTTGGGGAGCTCCGGTCTTGTTTGTCAAAAAGAAGGATGGATCGTTTCGAATGTGCATCGACTATCAGGAACTGAACAAGCTGACAGTGAAGAATCGTTATCCACTCCCAAGGATCGACGATTTGTTTGATCAACTACAAGGATCCAGTGTTTATTCTAAGATAGACCTGCGATCAGGTTATCACCAGCTTCGAGTACGGGAAGAGGATATTCCAAAAACGGCATTCCGAACTCGCGGGCATTTGTGAAACTCGGTATGCTTCATTTTTCGAGTTCCAGTTTATGCCATTTGGCTTGATGGAATTGCGTGTGTGTTCTCGATATTTAATGGACCATATGAACTGCCGTGTGCATAGCCATTTTTTTGGGGATAAATTTGTTGTTTGTCTTTATTGACGATTTGTTTGTCTTTTGAGACTCCAAAACTAGAAAGGAAACATGAAGAACACCTTAAGGCAGTTCTGGAATTGATTAAGAAAGAGAAGTTGTATACTAAGTTCTAATGTGAATTTTGGATTCCTAAGGTATATTTATCAGCCACGTGAATGTTAGTCAAGCATTCACATGGACCCCGCCAAAATCAATGTGTGTGAAAGGAATGGGAAATCTACGTTAAAACTACTCCCAACAGGTGTATTTAGGCAATTCTTTGGTCTCACTTGGGTTTCATTACCGAAGATTCATGTCAAGAAGGATTTTCAAGGTGCCAGAAGTCGCATGGCCAGCTTGTACTCAGAAAGGAGTAAGTTCGGGGGGAGGACAAGCGGAAGCCGAACCTTCCAGTTTTATTATAGCAGAAGGTTGTGCAGTGCAGCTTATTTTGCTTTACCTGAGAAGCGAAGATTAGATTTTGTAGTTATTGTGATGCGTCGCATAAGGGGATTGGGTGTTTGTATTAAATGCTTAGGAGAGAAAGTAATTTCTTATGCATCACGCCATTAAATTTCGTTGAGAAGAACTATACAATCATGATTTAGAACTTGGATCGGGTAGTGTTTCTCTAAACTTTAGAGAACTTTTTGTACGGAAAACCAAGGTACGGTGTTCAGTGATTACAGAGTCTACAACACATTTATTAATCAAAAGGAGTATGAATATGAGCAGCGTCATTGAGTTAGAAAGTTAGTGTATTAACTGTGACGATACTCGTTACCACCCGGGGAAAGGAATGTTGTTGGGTGGCTTTACAGCAGGAAAGGAGCGGAGTAAAACCATTAAGGTTCGATGCCTTAGTGATGTCTATTGTCTTGGATCTTCCTAAATAAAATCCTGAAAGCTCAGATTTAAGCACGGAAACATAGAGAACATCAAGAACATAGAGGTTGGTGGTTATGTTAGACTTGAAAATTCTAAGGATACCGGAGAAATTAGAACGGAAAAGTTAGAACCCCGTGCGGATGGAACTCTATGCTTCAATGGCAGGAGTTGGTTGCCATGTTATGGTGATTTGAGGACCGTGATCATGCACGAGTCCCACAAGTCAAAATACTCTATTCATCCGGGTTCTGACAAAATGTATCAGGACATGAAGAAGCTATATTGGTGGCCCAATATGAAGGCCAACATCGCCACCTATGTTAGCAAATGTCTGACATGTGCTAAAGTCAAGGCCGAACACCAAAGGCCATCAGGATTGTTGGTACAACCCGATATACCTCAATGGAAGTGGGACAATATCACTATGGATTTTGTCACGAAGCTTCCTAAGTCGTCACAAGGCTACGACACTATTTGGGTGATTGTCGACCGACTTACTAAGTCTGCAATCTTTGTACCCATGAGGGAAACTGATCCCATGGAGAAACTGGCAAGAATGTACCTAAAGGAAGTGGTCACGAGGCATGGAATTCATGTCTCAATCATTTGTAATTGCGACCCGAGGTTCGCATCAAATTTCTGGAGGTCACTTCAGAAGGCTTTAGGTACTAACTTGGATATGAGTACTGCATAGCATCCACAAACTGACAGGCAAAGCGAGAGAACTATTCAAACTCTCGAGGATATGTTGCGTGCTTATGCGATCAACTTCGCAAAGGGTTGGGTTAACCATTTGCCGTTGGTCGAGTTCTCATATAATAACATCTATCACGCTAGCATCAAGGCTGCACCATTTGAAGCACTTTACGGTCAAAAGTGTCATTCACCTGTGTGTTGGGCCGAGGTTGGACAAGTGCAACTCACTCGTCCGTAAATAGTTTAAGAAAAAAAGAGAAGATCATCCAGATCAAGCAAAGGATGCAAGTCGCCCGTGATAAGAAAAAGAGGTATGCCGATCTAAAGCGTAAGCCAATAGACTTCCAAGTTGGGGAAAAAGTTACGCTTAAAGTTTCGCTTTCGAAAGGGGTCGTACGTTTTGGCAAACGGGGGAAGTTAAACCTTAGGTACGTTAGACCGTTCAAGGTGTTGGAAAAGGCAGGATCTGTTGCATACAAGCTTGAGTTTCCTAAAGAGCTGAGCAGGGTTCACAATACGTTTCTTGTATCCAACCTGAAAAAGTGTTATGCCGACGAACCATTAGCCGTTCTGTTGAATGGACTTCATTTTGATGACAAGCTTCAATTCGTCGAGGAGCCGGTCAAAATCATGGATCATGAAGTCAAACAGTTGAGGCGAAGCCATGTCCTAATTGTCAAGGTTTGATGGAACTCTAGGCGAGGCCCTGAGTTTACATGGGAATGTGAAGACCAATTCCGGAAGAAATATCCACACCTCTTCACAAAGACCGCACCGTCGTTAAGTGTCGCGTCTTAAGCCTTGAGGACAAGGCTCATTTAATGGGAGAAGACTATAACACCCCGTATTTTAGGGTCATTTACGATGTCAATATATTCACTATTTATTTTTAGTATTGTACGCGTTTGCTTTTAAATCGTAATCGTTAAGTTAAATCGCGTAAGCTAAAAATTATCATTTAATGTAAACTGGCATCAAAAGATTAAATGTTTACATCAAGCAAGTGTTAAGTAATTATTTTGAGTATAATTATTAACTTTGTTCATTTTATTTTTATTGGTTACGTAAAGTGATTACGTTTCACGATAAAATACGTTTAGGCATTCCCGGAACCACCAAAACTTTTCTACGCTTCAACAAATACCCACAATTATACCCAATACTCAAAATTTACAAAATATCATCCTTTATGCACCTATATGGCTAAATATATAGAGATAAATACCAAAGATATTATCTAACAAACATCTTCCTAGAAATCATGGGATGTTCTCATGTTTTAGGAACCAAGAGTAGTTTTTCTTACTAGCTCTAATAGTGAACTTGACCACTATTTCCTTAAAACTCTCTTTGTGTCCTAATACTTCCCTATTTCCTTTTTGACTAAGTCTTATGAATATATAAGACTTCTAACTAGTGTAAGTAACACATACACTTCACTTTTACAAGAAAAACTTCACACATCCTCTCCCTTTTGCTCTCTATCCTATGACACACATCAAACACATACCAAATCCATACAAAATTTTATTTACAACATTTACAAGTGTTCCTACATCATACCTAAGATAACCTAAGGTGTTTAGAAGGTTTGCTTTAAGGTTTACAAGTGTTAAAGGCAGAAAGTACAAGATTAGGGTTTTGGTGAAATTAGGGTTTTCAAGGTGTTGAAAGCTAGGGTTTGTTTCCTAAACAAGGGTTTAGATCATATTGTTCATCATCATACTTCATATTAAGGTTACCTAAAAACCTTAATCTCTTTACTTTTGTGATTTTATACATATATGATATTTATGTAGTTAATCACCATCTAAGGACTTATTTACTTGTAAAAAATGGATTTTTACACTTGTTTATGGTTTGATAAACTTTTACATATGATATATGAATGTTGATATCATGTTATAATAGATGTATAAGTATTGTACATGTTTGGTTTATGTATAAAATGTATATATAAACAAGATACCTAAAAAGTATATATATAAAAGTTCATGAACAAATAAGTATGTAAACTTATAGATCTTGTGATTCTTGGACAATATATGGATTAATCATGGACTAGAGACCCTAAGGATGTAATACATGTGATATAAATGGTTATAAAGGACTTGAAACAAAGTGGTTAAACTAAAAAATTATAAAAACAACTTTTAAACACATTTTGAGAAATTTATAAAAGTGGACTATTAGAATTCGAATATTAAGGCATCTATTTTATGATTTTATAAAATACTACATGTCACAAGGATTGTGGGCATGTAGAGTATAACACCCTGTGTTTTCAAGTTATTGACGACGTTGATAAATCTTCTATTAAATTTTTAGTGTTGTACGCGTTTGCTTGTGATTTCATGAAATAAGTTTAAATCGCGTAAGTTAAAAATTAGCGTTCAATGTAAACGGGCATCAAACAATTAAATGTTTACATCAAGCAAGGGTTAAGTAATTATTTTGAGGATAATTATTAACTTTGTTCATTTTATTTTTATCGGATACGTAAAGTGTATACGTTTCGCGATAAATTGCGTTTAGGCACTCCCGGAACCACCAAATCTTTTCTACGCTTCAACAAATACCCACATTTATACCCAATACATAAAAATTACATAAATATATCATGGATATCACTCTATGGCTGGATATGGACCAAAGTGGCAAGAAAATCTCATAAGAAAACACATTTCCTAGTTTTCATGGGATAACCTCAACTATTAGGGAGCATGTATTAAATTTCTTCAACTTTGACCAAAGTCCCCCCCAATGACCAAAACACCCCCCTTTGACCATTGACCCTTCTTGAGAAAGTTTTGACCAATACTTATCCTATATATACATGTATACTAGTGATTCAAGCATAAAACACTTAGTAAAAATCAAACACACTCTCCCTTTTTGCTCCTTTCATGCCACGGCTCAAAACACCAACCCAAACAAATCCATACAAAATTTTATGCAACCCATACACACCTATACACATCTATTCTAAGATATACTAAGGCATTTGCAAGCATTGGTTAACCATATTCAAGCTTTAATCAAGTGAAAAGGAAGCTAGGGTTTTATTAAGAAAACAAGGGTTTTCATTGGTGCAAGCTTTGGATTTCTATCTAAACAAGGGTTTAGATTACTTTGTTCATCATCATCATACATCATAAGGTCTACTAGAACCCTTTATGTTCTTATAGTTTTCATTTATATGCATATGTTATTTCTATTTTAGTTGAATCACCATTTAGGATTTTATCATAAAAATGGAGTTTATACTTGAAATGATCATTTTGTACACTTTTATATATGTTGTGGTATTACTTATATCATGTTAAAAAGGATGAGAAAAGAATATACCATGTTAATTTAGTGTAAAAATGATTAAGTATAAATTAGGGTTTTAATGGTTTCTTAATATGTTTCAAGTTAAAGAATTACAAATGACATGTTGAGGTTAATTATGGACTTATATTGATATTATATGATCATTAAAAAGAGGTTATATCAAGATGAGAAAACTTGTACACTTATGGTTTATATGAAAAATGGCTATATATGAACTTATAGTAAAGTGGATAAATTATAAAAGTTATGACTTATTATGTATTATGAAGGACTTGTAAACTTTGGACAAAAGGACTTTGATGGACCTATGGACATAATATATATATGATATATGACATAAATAAAGTGTAAGACTTGTGGTAAAAAGTATAAAGTGGTAAAATATAAAAACAAGGCTAAAAATGGACTTAGGAAAGTCATGCAAACATTCTGTCCAAAAGTGTATAAAAGTATACTTATTTTATGTTTTTATAAGATAATACATTTCACGACGATTCCGAAAAGGTAAGGAACTTGTCGAACGGATTAATAACGAAAAAGTTACGTTAAACACGAGTTATACGTTAATTAAACGGAATTTATAAAGTAATTTTTTTAAAAACTATGTCAAACAGCAACTTGGATATTTTTATCAACTAAAACACATTTTTAGGATTCTAAAATGATAAGAATCATGATTTTTCGATTTATAACGAATAAGTTATGAATTTCGCGGGTTTTCGGTAATTAAAAGTTTATAAAAATAATTTTATAAACTATGAACAGTAAAAACACTATTCATGACAGAAAGTTATATTTTTGTAAACCTCATAAAATTATAGAACTTTCAATTACGAGATCGTGCTCGAAAGAATCGTTAAAAACGGAGCTATAACGAATAAAATACGACATTTACGGGTTTTACGACAACAAATACGATTTAAATAAAACTCATGTCTGGTGTGAACAGTAAAGTTACTGTTCATCAGGGGACCAAAATTATGAAAATGTCAAATATCGATAACCCGTCTTAATACGAAAAGATGGGCATAAGAAACGCGAGAAACGGACTTAAAACGTGAAAGTTATGGCGATTTTACCAAAAGTATGTTTATAAACATTTTAATTTTATAAACATGTTTTCACTCAAACAAATAGATGGTGATTAGCTAAATAGACTTATGCATAGTATAGGTTACTCATTATGATCAGTACTTATACGACCTTAAATTAAATAGGTTGCATTCTACGATTTGCGTGACGCGTTATTTGCGATATACTTGACATTTACTCACTCAAGGTGAGTTCATAGCCCCACGTTTTACATGTTTTTGTTTTATAAGTTTTTGGGGTGAAAAACATGCAATGCTTTACAATTGGACACAAGTGGTTAAGTTTCATGTTATGATTACGTGTTGCCTAAGTAGCGATAACCCATATCTGAGCCCATTATCATGAACTGTCAATTGCTGGACTATGAGCGCGAATGTTTGACAACCCCGTTCGGGTGATTAGCTATCACTGGGCAAACGAACGTATACCATGTCGAATATAGGATGTTGCGGGTTAGAACATCACCACGGGCAATGTAGGCCATTAATTTGGTATGTAAAACCCTAAAATCAGAACAAGTGCAAAATTACCAAAATGCCCCTAATGTCAGAAAATTTAATAAAAGCATGAATTATCATACACTTGGGAAATCTTGTGGTCCTACAATATATGATTTTACAAACCTTATGAATTCACCAAACATTATTGTTGTTGTTTTAAAGCATTGTTTTTTAGGGGATCAGTAAGCTCGATGGTTACAAGGATACATTGGTGGTTTTGATTGATATCATGCATTAAGTATTTTTCGCAATTACATTTTGTTTAACTGTATGGGCTAGAAATCTTTGTACTTTGAACAAGTGGACAAGTGAAGCTTTGGCTTATGTAACAAATACTTTGTTAAAATCCAATGTATCGGTTTTTCAACGACTTTTTGGTCGTTCTATATACATCTTGTGTTATTGATCTGAGAAGTAACACGCCCCGGACCCTTATTCCGCTGCGACCCAATTTGGGGGTCTTACACACGCATTGTGTAGAAGAAGTACAGTGAATGAGGCTTTGTTTTGGCGGGAAGGGACTTAATAAAAAGGGCAGGGGTGGAGTTTTAGGGTTTTGACAAAATTGGTCCCCTAACTTGTATATTTTGTTTGCACCACAAGTCCTTGTTTAGTTCATCGTTGGCCCTTGAGTTATGTTATGGTTTGCATATGTTAGTCCTTGAAGGACTAACGGTGTAAGAATAAAAGGGTTAAGGGGGTAACAGTGTAAAAGGGGTTTTATTGTTTGGGCCAGGGGCTTATATTTGGGCCGGCGGGTTTATAAAAAAAAGGTAATGGGCTTTTAGGAATTTTGGGTTTATGGGTTTAATTTAAGGTTTAAGGAAGTGGGCTGACCTGGGCCCACTAGGTGGGTACGGGTGGGCCCACTTTTAACATTTTGGTTTTTCGGGTTCGGTTTTCGATGCTCGTTCCAACGCCATATCCCGGGGTTGACTTTGACTTCGTTTTGACTTCATTAAATGCACAAATTTTGTCGAGTCGATCCGGAAATTGTCGTTTGAGCTTCGTTTTCAATCCTTTTGCATCCTTGGCCTCAGTTTTTCGCGCTCTTTCCAAATTCGTGCTCGGTTTTGTTCGGTTTGGCTTTATTTTTGTCCTTTAGTGAATATCCGGTACCTGCACAGTACAAACACAAAAACAAGCATATTTATGGCATTTTATGTGCGTTTTTGGTCGTTTAGGGTCGTTTTTAATGGAAAAAGGTATGTGTAATTACACACATACCAAAATCCCCCATACTAAACTATTGTCGTGTCCTCACGCAATGCTATAAGTAAGCACTTAGAAAACTAAGACCCTCAATCCCCCTCGACTAATAACCTCGAAAAGTAGCTAAGTGTTCGTCAAGGGAAATAAAGAATCAATAGCTTCGACAAGCCCCGTTTTTACCACTAACTAACTCTAATATTTACACTAGCTACTACTAATATTTTTGTATTTTTCATTTTTCTTTGTATTAACAACTAACTAATACATTTGACTTTTGTTATTAATAATAATGGGATCATAGAACAAGAAGCGCCTATAGAATAATCCATAGATGTCCAAAAAGGATAAATTTATCGTCCCCGATTTTTCACTCGTCCAACTAAGCTTAAAACGAAATCACCGTTAAATACAAGTATAGATGCTAACACTACTCATATTTGCAACTTGTAAACTTTTCACTCCCGACAATTATTATATTAAGGTGAATGTGCTATTTCGAATTTCAACCATGGATCAACGTTTTTTTTATTTCAAAATTCTATGCTTTACGTTCCACCCGAGAATAATGAGTTTGAAGGCGAGATCATCCCATGTAGCGATTTTCGTCTCGGCACATCCCAACCTCATCGGCTAAGTGACCAGGCTTTTGACACCTCACAGAGACTAGTATCGGGACTCACGGACCTTCGGTTTCAAAAATCTCTTAGGTTTCTTGTTTGATGAAGAAACTGCTAAAAGATTACAAGCTGAGTTTAATGAGGAGGAGAGACTTGCAAGAGAGAAGGATGAAGCCAATGTTGCCTTGATTGAAGAATGGGATGATATTCAGGCTAAGATTGAGGCTGATCATGAATTGGCTCAAAGACTACAAGCAAAGGAGCAAGAAGAGTTCGTCCTGTTGAGAAAAAGGCTAAAATTATTTCAACAACTCTTGGAGCAAAGAAGAAAGCACTTTGCTGCTAAAAGTGCAGAAGAGAAGAGGAACAAACCACCAATCCAAGCTCAACAAAGAAAAATCATGTGTACTTACCTGATGAATATGGAAGGAAAGAAGCCCAAAGACTTGAAGAACAAATCTTTTGATTCTATTCAGAAGATGTTTGACAGAGCTTTCAAGAGGGTGAATACATTTGTTGACTTTAGAACAGACTTGGTGGAAGATAGTTCAAAGAGAGCAGGAGAAGTGTTAGAACTAGATTGTACTAAGAAGCAGAAGGTGGATGAGGATAAAGACACAACAGGGCTTCAAAGTCTAATGGAATTCATTCCAGATGAAGAAGAGGTTGTAATTAATGTTGTACCTTTAGCTACTAAGCCTTCAACCATTGTTGACTGGAAGATCCACAAAGAAGGAAAGAAAAGTTATTATCAAATAGTGAGAGCTGATGGAAAGTCTTAAATGTACAGAGTCTGTAGTCTTATTGGTATGTGTTTAATTACACATACCTTTGACCACTAAAACGGAATTAAATGACCAAAAACGTACCAAAAATACATTGTATTTGTATGTTTTGCATTTGTATTGTGCAGGTAACGGATATCCAAGAAAAAGACAAAAATAGAAGCCAAAACGACAAAACCAAGCACGAGAACGAAAAGACCGTGAGAAGTCAACAAAAGTCAAAAAGTCAAAGTCAACCCCGGGATGAGGCATTGGAAAGAGCATAAAAAACCGAACACGAAAACCTAAATTGCCAAAAGTGGGCCCACCCGTACCCACCTAGTGGGCCCAGGTCAGTCCACTTATACTTTATAAACTTTAAACCTTAATAAAAATCCCAACTCATTCTAATTATCACCCGGCCCAACACAAACCCAATCCCATACCCCTGTTAACACCCCCGTTTTCCCCAACCCTTATTAACCTTTTCACGTTTGATCCTTTAAGGACTAACGGTGCAACCCATCAATAAACCAAAAGGGCCAAATTTGCAAAACTCAAGGATGATGGATGCTATACACTTATACACCTTGAGGGACCTTTCTTGCCATTTCCTAAACATCAAAATAGGCGCGGGAAAAACTATACATCTTTCTCAGTTGCCCTGTCTCCACTACCAGCCAAATAACAAACCAACTCTATCCCTTTCTGTACCCTATGTACGACAAACCTTTGCCCAACTTTATCCCACCAATTTCCCCCTTAGCAATCCTTTAGCTCACCTATTGTTCAAGGAAAATGACAAGAAGATTCAATGGCTGTGATTATACAACTTGGGGGAAACATCATAATCAATGGCTAAGATGAGCTTTTGGACTCTCTCACACAACAAGCACACCCTTGAGCTATCTCAGTGAAGAAACACACATCAAAGGGACTCAAGACCTAGAACCTTCATTAGAGTAATATATATAGGACTCATTGTAAGCTTTGGGCAGGTTTTGTTGGGGGTTTTTGGTTTGGAGGTGGTGTGGGTGTTTTAGTGGTTGGTGTGTGTGGGTTTGGTGGTTGTGGTTCTTCTTGTGGTTGGTTTGTGGTGGTGTTTGGTTTGATGGGTTTGTGTGGTCGTGGTGTTGGTGGGGGGTGGTGTGGTGTGGTTTATGGTTTGTGATTTGATAGTGTTTTCAGGTGTGTTTTTGTGTTGAGTTTGGATGGATGGGTGGTGGGCGGGGTTGTGTGGGTGTGTTTCAGTGTGGAGTTGTGTTCATTCGTTATGTCTATTTTTGTTTTGTTTTTGGGTTTGTGGCAAGGGTTGGTGTGTTGTTTGGGGGTTTTGTTCGGTTATTTTTGGGTGGGCGGTTGGTTGTTGTTACTGTGGTTGTGTTGTTCAGTTTTTGTTTGGGTTGGTGTTGTGTGTTGTGGTTGGGGAGGTGGTTTGAGTTTTTGTGGTTTGGTTGTGGTTCTGGGTGTTTACCGAGGAGGGATTGGAGTCATTCGTGTGTGCAGCGTTCATGTTGTGGGTCGTTGTGTTTGTTGTGTGTGGTGTGGTGTTGTTTGTGTGTGGTGTTGGAGGTTTGTTTTGTGGGGTTGTTGGTGTTTTTTGTTGGGGTGTGTTGTTTAGAGTTTTGCAGTTTTTTGTGTGTAGGTGGTTGGTTTTTGTCAGGATGTGGTTTGTTTGTTGTTTAGGTGTGGGGGTGTGGGGTGTGGTTTGGTGTGTGGTTGGTCAGGGGGGTTGGGAGTTGTTGTTGTTATGGCTCTGGGTGGGCAGTTGAGCCCCCCTAGCGCCTAGTTCGGTGGGGGTTTTGGGGTGTTGTGTGGTTTTTTGTGTGGTTGGTGGTTGTGTGTTCTGGTGTTCGGGTGGTGGGGTTGGGTTGTTAGGTGGGTGGTTCTGTTTTGTAGTGTTGTGGGGGTGTTGGTGGTTTAGTGTGGTTAGGGGTGTGGTGTGTTTTACGGAGTAGGTTGTTTTTTACGGGTTTTTTGTTTATGTGTTTGGTTTTGTGTTGGGGGGTTTTGGTTTTTTGGGGTTGTGAGCAGGGTTTGGGTTGTGTGTTGGTTGTGGGTGTGGGGTTGAAGGTGGGGTGTTGTGGGGGGTGGGTTTTTTTTTATTTGTGTTTGTGTCTGCAGGTTTTAGGGGGGGGGGTGTTCGTTGTGGGGTTTTGGTGTTTTGGGTTTTGTGTTGGGTGGGTTGTTTCGGTAGGTGTTGTGTGGTGGTTGGTGGTTGTGTGTTTGGGTGTTTTGTTGTGGGGGTTGTTGTGGTGGTTTTTTATTGTTTGTTGTGTGGGTTAGGTTTGGCAGTTTTTTGTGTGTTGTGCGTTATTGTGTTGGTGGTGTGTGAGATTTTTTTGGGGTGGGTGTGGTAGTAGGTTTTGTTAGTTTAGGTGTCTTTGTATTCTTTAGTTTAAAAAATGTTTTCTTTCAGCTAAAATTAGTGTAACCTTTTAATATTGTAATGTTTGTTTTTGAATTAATGAAAATCAAGTTTTAGTTAAAATTTCTCTTTTTAAGAATTCGTGTTCTATTGTTGACAAAAGTGTTTTAAAAGCTCTTTATAAGCTCTTATATAACTATCATTAACCTGTTTTAACTTAATAGCTTAAGTACTTAAGAAAATTTTACAAAAAAAAAACCAAAAAGAAATCACCCCAAAATTACCTCAGCTTCTTTGGATGATAAGCTAGCAAGGGAAGAGCTTATAGACCTCACTAGCTTGTCTTTTTGACAAGCTAGAGCTTGTAGATTGCTTTTTATACCCTGTTTTGAGCAAGGGTATTTGTAAGTTTTCATTTTAAGTTTTTAGCTTATTTACTATTCAACTGCTTATTCTTGCTTATTTTCTGTTTTTATTTGCTTATTTATGCTTGCCTATGTTAGTTTTATGCTTATTGTCTTTGTTCAATGCTTATATGTCTTTTATTTAAGTTTTTATGCAAAACTATCTTTATTGCCTTAAAACTGCTTATTGATTATTTGCTTATTGTAGTGCTTATTTTTGATTGGATTGTGCTTATTTATGTTCAATATTGCTAGTTTGTTATCTGTTTTATAATAACTTTGCTTATATCTTTGAAAACCAGCTTTTAAAAGGACTTAGAAAACTTAAAAGGGTGTTTGGGACAGTAGACAAAATGGGTCAAAAATTGCATTTTGATACTTGAGTCAGTTTAGTTTAGCTTAGATTAGTTCTAAAATTCAGTTAGTTTAAGTGTTTAAGTGTTAAATCTCATTTTCAAGGTTTTAAGAGTTTGTTGTTTGAAACTGTTAGCTTATAGCTCATTGCATTTGCTTATTTGATTGTGCTTTTCCTTATTGAGCTTTTTGTGTTGTTTTTGTGTTTATACATATGTTAAAAGAGGTTAGAAACCAAAGCTCTATAGCCTGCATTGTCATTTTTATGTTTTTGCCAAAACTGTCAAAAGTGCTAAGTGTTTTTTTTTTTTTTGAGAAATTGCTTTTTCAAATGCTTGTTGTGGCTTATTGTGAATTTCAAAATGCTTTTTGATTGTTGATTCTTGTTCTTTGAGGTCTAAATTTAATCTGTTTGTAGGTTATATAGTCATAAGGATCAAGTGTTGATTTGTTAAGATTGCAAAAGTTTGTAAAAAATTGTCCAAGTGTTGAATCTGTGTGAGATGCCTTTTTTATGAAGCTTTTTAAGTGCTTATCTGAATTTCAAACTGCTTTTTCATTGTTGCTTATTGTAGCTTTTTGGCCAATCTTTTTAGTGGTATAAGCCACTAAAGCCATTGGATCCTTTTTTGCTTGCTTATTTTAAGCTAGAAAAAGTAACCTCTTGCCTTTTTGCTTATCTGTTTTGGCCAAAAAGCTATTTGCTTATTTAGGCTTTTTAGCTTATTTTTTTGCTTATTCTAGGTTTAGTTTAACTATTAGGTTAGTTTTAGCCCAATTTAGGCTTATTTATTTCAGTTTAGTGCTGTTTTTGCTTTTTAGCTTTTATTTTCTATGTTTATAGTTTTTTGTATTAAAAACTGTCATTCTAGCTTATTGTAGTTGCTTATTTTTGTTCCTAAGAGCTTTTTAGATATCCCCTTTTACATGTCTTAGCTTATTTTAAGTTTTCATTTGCTTATTAGTGCTTAAAATTGCAAACAGTTAGCCATTTTATAACTTAGTATAGTCTAGCTTAATCTGTCTACTTTCTTAGCTTATTTCAGTGCTTATTCGTGGCTTATAAAAAAAGTGTTTTTGTAAAAAGTGCTTATTTTTAATCCCTCTAAAAAGTTGTAAAAAATGGCTTTTAAAAAACATTTGGGAATTGGGGGAAGTCCCAGGTGAGCAAGGCTCGAACCCGGGACCTCACCCCTATTCACCAAACGTTTTTACACACACACTCGCCCTTGGGTCTTTTTCGGTTTATGTTTGCAAAATCTATTACTTATACACATTTTGAGCTCTTTTGTATAATAAGCTGTTTTAGCTTATTTCACAGCTTATTTGATAAGCTGTTTTCACCAGCTTATTTTTATTAGATTCCTCATTGTTCAATGCACTTTTGCTAATTTTTTCAGATTTTTATTAAATAGTTTAGTATTTTTAAACATTTAATTTCATTTAAATCGTTTTTAATTCATAAAAAATTATAAAAAAGTCAAAAAAATATAATTCTTTTTTAGAAAATTTTCTTTTAACATTTAGAACCTAGGAAAATTAGATTTGCTTTCGTAGGGTTAAAATTGCAAAATTTGATTTTTTTAAAGAACGGGATTGAATCCCGTTCATGTTTTTAGTGTTTTTAAGCTTAAATCTTTTCCGTTTTTGGTCTAGTTTTCTTTGTTCTAGCTTTTTAGTCAATTAAGACTTATAAAAACCAAAAAGATTATTTTAGGATTTAATTTTGATAATTTAGGGTTTTTAGGTCACGTTTTAGGATTCCCGGTTTGCGTTTTTAGTAAAATTTGTTTTTCCCTTAATTGTTTTTAAGTGTTTACCTTAATTTTCCCGTAGCTTTAGAAATCCAATCATAATCTTGTTCCATTCAAGCATCGATTATCAAAACGACTCTCGACTTTCAATTGCATTCCTCGTTGGGGATAACGACCCGGGAATCATATTTCCGGTTTACTACATTGAGAGATTTTTGATTCTTATCCTTGTTATATATTTATATATTTATAAGTATTTTATATATTTATTTATTTATATTTATACTTTAAAGGGTATAATCAATATCAATCAAATTTTGGCGCCGTTGCCGGGGAGGATTGTATACGATTGTTGAGCCGTTTGACAATTTGTGTTTGAAGATCCTTCTGTGTAAAGTTATTTTGCTTATTTTCTTATAAAAAAAATAAATATACAAAAAGATTTTTCTTTTATTAGTTTATATAATATAAAAATACATAAATAATTTTTTTTTTAAAATTGTCCATAAAAAAGAAATAAAATTCACCATCAATATAATACTTTCAATTGAAGTATTATCATTAATAAGTTCCCGAACCAAAGATCACTAAACACTTAATTTTGTGTCTCTGCAAGGACGGTTCAACTTTGAAAGTTAAACAAACTCTAAGTGGGGTATAGGAGGGTCATTCCTAGGAAACTAACGACCCTAAAGGAGAAGTTTTTTATAGCCTCGCGCTTTTCCTAACTCCTCCGCTCCTTTGTGAGCTTTTCTCTTCGAAGATACTGAGAAGCGAAGTTGATTATTTAGGTTTAAAGTCGTCTTCTTGTCTCATTGATCCATTTATTAAAATATATTGTGAATACCATTGTTGAAAAAAGCAAAAAAAAAATTTAAATATATATAAATTAATTAGTAATTAATTTTCTTCTTTACATTTTTTAGTTGCTCTTGCGCCTGCACCGTTCTCAATTCTCATATTCTGAACGGACTCCCTCAGTCAACTTTATTCAACACGTCGAGACCCGTCTTTGTGGTTGAATCTCCAATTTAATATTGTGGAAAACCAATTGAAAATCAAAAGCTCCTCCCGTTTGTAGTTACGATTGGAAGATAATGTAACTAGGCTCAAATGCTCGAAGAACCCCACCGAGGGTTACGAGGATGCCATCGTTGTTCTTCGAGTTCACCGGGAACAACTTTGAGTCAAGGCAACGATTTGTCTTACCCTCGTTCAAAACAAACAATTTTTTGGACATGACAAAGAAGCCATCCATGCTCAACATTCGATATTAAACAAGATCATTTCTTACGATGAATTTACTCGATGTCCGAGTACCGTAGGTAAAGCTTATTTGGCTTTTCCCATTATTCCCTCCGAGGGTGCGCCTCGTAATTTGGCTTGAAAAAGAACCCCCTCGATTGATTCTTACATGGGATGATCTTGTTTTGAAATTCATCAACAAATTCTTCCCTCCTTCTAAAACAACAAATCTTCGAAATGAAATCACGAGATTTCAACAATGATTTGATGAAACTTTTTATGAGGCATGGGACCGATTCAATGATCTTCTTAGTGCATGCCCACATCATGGATTTTCGGAATTACATCAACTCGATACTTTCTATAATTCTTTGAACTCTAATGATCAAGATTCGTTGAATGCCGAAACGGGTGGTAACTTTTTAGATAAAATGCCTCGGGATTTCCTAAGAATCATCTGAGAGCCAAATCACAGTTCGCATAAATAAAACAAATAAATTTCATATGTAACAAAACCCGGTTGTGGCCAAAGTGAGTATCGAGCAGTCTCTAACATCGAGTATTTCTCCCGATGTTGCCGAAACTTAAGAATATGGTGTGAAAGCTTTACTTCTCGATAAGAATTCCCAAAGCTCTCGCTCCAGTTAATAAGCGGGTCGATTGAGGAAAGTTTCTATATGTGTTACTTGCGGTGGTGACTCATCTCATTTCTTACCGAAATTGTCCCCTACACCATTGGCAAACGTTTATCTTGAAATTTTCGAAGAGTATGTTTCCCAAGCCGCCGTAGCTTAAATTCAATTTAAAGGAAATACCAGTTACGAGCCTCGATTAATATAATCAAATTTGTCCATCACGGGTTTTCCTCCGTTCAAGAAAACCAAGGAAATAACCAAAACCGTTACAACCAAAACGGAGAAATAATTACAAAACAAAGGAACCCCACAAATATACCGACCCCGATTAATCAAAACCCCCGGTTTACCAAGCTCACCTTACTAAGCACACGGCATGGTGGCGGCGCAAAGAACAGCAAGGGTGCTGTCGAGAGGATGGATGTTTCTCAAAACTACGTCAAAGCTTATGCTCAAGTGCATGAAGAAATATGCAGAATCAGAATCAAAACTTGCAAAATCAAATGAACAGACATGCTTTCCAAGTGAATTCCAATATCGCTTCTACTTCAGGCTCGGGTACACTCCATAGTAATACCATTACTAACCCGAAGGTAGACTTGAAGGGTATTACCACCCGAAGCGGTGTTGCTTATCAATGACCACGTTTGATCTACTACTTCTCTTCTTCTCCTAAAGTAGTGGAATGTGAAACCGAGGTGACAAAGGACACAGTGCCTCCTACTAATAACGGTGCAGCACCAAAGTGTCCAACTCCGGTTGTCCATATTCAACCTCATGTCAAATTCTGATAGCCGTTGTTGCCCCCCGATAGTGCTTCTGATGCCTAAACAGAATCGTTAATTCCGTAATCCTTCGAGACGTATGATGAAAGGCTGCCTGTGAAAAAGCTAACGACAAATTGAGAATTCTACGAATTCTTTAAAGATTTGAGTTTCGAAAATTAAGGCCTACGGAAATGCTTTAATTCTCATGCCTAAATTTGCTTCGACACTTAAGAGTTTGATTGGAAAGCTAAAGAAGAAGATTAAGACTGCAAATGGAGTTGGACACCGCTTCTTAATGTGGAGCATCTATGTTGTCGTGGTGTATCCTTGCTACGAGAGAGTTAGGCCAGAGAAGGGAAGTTGGGTCGAAGACCCGACAAATTTCTCAAACTACTGCTGGGTGAGCGCTTCGTTATAGGCGAGGTATGGTGTGATGTTTTCCAAGAGAGGGATAGTGCTTGTTGGCCTTAGCCTGATGCTTGGCGTTGTATGTGTGGGGCGTTTGCGAGTGTAGAGTGACTCATGTCATTATCCGTGTGGAATAATGCATTCTCTTACCGATCTCACTTCGCTATTAGATGACTCTTGAACTTGCGGAACACGTTCGATTTACCCAACTATGACAACCATGACAGGAGCAGGTTAGTTCAAAAACCGTTAGTGTTGCACTTTTGTTGCCTGTTGCAACTGTCTTGGATTATATATGATTTTAATGTGGTTCTTGTGCGTTGATGTGAGTTATTGGAGTAATCAGATTTCTATTGATTGAGTGTGAGTTCATCTCAATGAGATTAGATTGATGGACGGGGAATCGAATTGGTTGAGTACATTTCGTTCATTTTTTTTTAATGACAAGGAAATGATATTGAGATTTGAGGCATTTTTTCGTCGTTAAAGTGCTGTAAGTATAAGATACGTATATGTTTTCGTAGCTTTGTATTTTAGATAAAATTTTGACTTTAGAAGTTTAGTTGAGGAAAATATAAATTTCTATTTTTGGAAAGTTAGGTTGGAAATGAAAAGTTATTTTTAGAAAGGTAGGAAACTGCTTTTATGCAAAAAGGTTTAGCCAAATAAGTAAATTTTTTTACAAAAACTCAAGGTTACATTTGTAAATATCTAATTAATAAATATATATATATATATATATATATATATATATATATATATATATATATTATATATATATATAGATAAATATATAGCTAGATATTTATGTTTATTGGATGAATAGTGTTCCGAATTTTAAAAGGAAAAAAAGAATAGAAAAGAAAATAATAAGTATGGAGTCCTAATCCTAAACTTTTACCTTAATTTTATTTAGCTTATAACTCTCTTGGATGTTATAAATACAAACTTTAAGATACCTAATACGCACCATTTACACTTTGTTCCGAAGACCGGTTTCAAGGAGTGGAAAAAAAAATAGGGTTTTGTTACAAGGTAAATTGTTAATTATGCAATTCAATTTTAATTATAATCTTTCAATTTCTAGTTGTAATTTATTAAATTCTTGTTTATTAAAATAAATAACTCCGTAAATAATTAATATGTTGGATTAGGGTTCATGTAAAAAATCTATATAAATTTAGGTTTTTAATCCTTTTAAAATCGTTTTTTGTATCTTTATGAAGTTAATCATGTGCAATTAGGTTTTAGGATTAGTAAAATTCGGAGTTAGTTAAATTGTTTGGAGTTTTGAAGGGTAAACATTGTTTGAGGGCATTATACTTGAATCATACGGAAAAGATTTTAATAATTTTCAAAAAGCCTAAAATTATCTACAAAGAGTCTACTTTGAAACCCATAGGTTTCAGGGAATTAAAACGTGAGTGGGAAAGGTTATTTTAAAATAATTCAAACAAAATTCGTTGTCAAGGCTGAGTTTTTATGTCAGATTTAGGTCAAATTGTGAGAAGTAAAAACCCTATTTAAAATTTGAATTAGACTTAGCCCTTCTACATTAGTTAAGTCTTATGTGTCTATTAAAGATCCACCAAAGTAATTTAATCAATTCGAAGTCTAAGTATGATTTTTAAGCCTAAATTTGAAACATGGTAATTTTTTTGTTTTGAATTATGTAGGTCATTTAGTTAAGGTTATTGAGGTGCGATAGTACGTTTTGGTTAAAATTCTGCAGTTGGAACGAATTGTGACTAGTAGTGAAATCTTGATAGTAAAGTGGTTTAAAGTTGG
This sequence comes from Tanacetum coccineum, assembly GCA_026074375.1. Lineage (NCBI taxonomy): Eukaryota > Viridiplantae > Streptophyta > Magnoliopsida > Asterales > Asteraceae > Tanacetum > Tanacetum coccineum. The sequence continues at coordinate 22,937 of BQNB010012930.1, forward strand.
GAATGGGTCCAAGGTGGGCCTATGGGTTAATAAAACATCTTAGACATCCATAATATGAATGTTGTTACATGTATATTTAGCTTTCGGTCTTAATAGGTGTTGTAACACGAATTATTCTTGTTGTGTAGATTGTGATATGTCATTGTGAAGCCTTGTTGGAAGCTTTTGAGTTGCTAGGCAAAGGTTGAGTTTCATAGACCCCTTTTTCTTATGTTTTATATGGGGTGAAGGGTGAAAAATGATGCAATGTGTTAACTATTTTAGTTGCTGTGATTATATGCTGACGGTGTTATTGTTTCTGTGAATAGTTCGGTTGTGAGTGGTTTTTATCTACTCACTCAAAACCAACGAGAAGGGGTTTGAAACATTAATACATATGAATTGTGAGGAAAGGCTCCATGGCTTTTAGTGATTCAATTAGAGTACGTTTGTGATGTGATTAGTTCTGGTTGGGAGTGGTCTTTACTACTAAATCAGAAATCAACTGAAGGGTTGATATATACTCAATGATGTGTTAGTTCGGCCTCTAAGTATAAGTTCCAGCTGGTAGACTTTTAGGTGCGTAAGTGACATATGGGATCGGGGGTAACATTCCTACCCAGTTGTTGTAATGGATCAGGGGTAACGTTCCTACCTAGTATGTGGATTGCATTTCTGCATTAGTTCATTTTTGTGGTGGGCGATAATATTGTTCTCAATGTAAGATTGTTTTGTGGAAATCCACAGTAATGGTTTGAAAGGTTGAATTGTGTGTCTTAAACCTATTGAATATCACCTAACCATTGTTGGTGGTTGACGGGTTGTTTAAGCATTTCATTTTTCATGGTGTGAGGTCAGTTGTGTGATGGGTGTGCGTTACGAGATAATGATGAAGTGGACTAGGAAGAGACCTTAAGGATGATCTTGAAGTTTATATTTGGATGTTTTTGCATTGTATGGATATATGTTGCCATGTCCTCTCTTATTGGCGAGAACTCTCCTTTTCATCATTAAAGACGCCCTTTATTTAGTTTTGGTTAGTTATGGGTATTGTTATGACAACTTTTGGATTGGTCTATTTACTTTTCTTTAATTGTATGCATTCTTAGTAATTCTTAAATAGACAACTCATGTGAATGTGTGAATATCCATTCTTGTTACACCCGTGTTTCCGCTTGGTGGGGTGTGTGTCAGTTTGGTATCAGAGCAAAAGGTTATTGTAATGGTTGGTTGAGCCTAGACTATGTAGATTATAGTGGTCCTCATATAGTTGTATTTTAGGGCATAAGTGTTTGTGTACGTATATACCGTATGTGTTAATCCCACGCCTTGATCGATTCTTTACGTAGTTAAAAGACGGTTGGTTACCTTGAAGAATCAAAAATAACAAAGATGAGACTTTGTATGTATACCAAAGTGTATGCGGAATCTACACTTTGATACTCTAGAGATGTTTATTAATGCAAACTGTAATTACCCAAAATAAACAGTTGACTACTAAAACACATTGCTCTCAAATATTATTAGAACTAATACGATGGGGGAAGTACTCTTGAAGTACTGGGGTTACAAACCTTGAAGCTATTACAATTTCTCTCTAAGTAATTCTATCACTTGAAATGTATATCTCTATTCTAAACATAGGATCTCCTTTTATAGAACACAAGAAGTCCTTTACAAAGATAACAACCTATCTTTTAGGATCAGTTACAATTAAAAAATAACATACCGAATAATCTCAGCTTTCCTTATCTTCAGTTCAGCAGCTTTGACCATCAGCAGTACTAACTCTTTCTACTAGCAGTATTAATTAACACTGGCAGTACTAAGTTTGTACTGGCAGTACTAACTCCATTAGTACTGTTGGCAGTATTAAGTCTTGTGAAGATTTATTCCTAACAATCCTCCCCTAAACTTGTGATTGGTCCTTCAATCATCAAAGTTTTTTTGATAAAATTCTCTAGTCTTCTTCCTCTGCTGATGATTCTTTTAAACATTTCTTTCACTTCTGCACTTGAGATCTTATAAACCTTAGAAGTTCAATCGCCTGTGAACTCTCATGATCAACCTCTAATTTCTTCTTCAACATCTTGGAAATCATCTCTTGGCTTAAAGGATATTTCTTCTCTGTCAACATATGAATTGCTAACCCATTCTCCATCAACAAAATGTGAATACAACAAAAATCATATAATCTCCAGCTTAACAACTTATATTCATGCTGATCTTTCCAAATCTCATTATCTTCATCAGGCTCAAACAAAGTGTGTAGATCTCCCCAAAGCATCAAATCAAATCCTTCTGGTCTTGAAGCACTATACCTTTCCTTGACTAATCTGTACAATTCTTCTACATCTAGTCTATCAAAGTCTTCAAGCATTTTACTCATTATCTTTAATTTTTGGAAACTTGACCATCTCCTATGAATACTTGGTTAATGCTGAATAGTCTATGTCAAAACACAGTCTTCAAATCATTATTGGAAAACTTTGTAGATATAGATTCGACCTCTATAAGAACCTCTTCTCTTGGTATGATGTCTAAAAATCCTTTGAGTTCTTCCTTTTCAGCATCTTCCTCTATCTTTTGTCTCTTCCTTGTGCTTTTTCTAGGAATAGACTTCTTTCTCTTTGCTCCAGGTTCTTTAACAACTTCTTTCATTTCTTCTTGTGTATCAACCTCTTCTTCCACAATCTTTTCAGGAGACTTTTCTTTTTCAGGAGACTTTTGCTTTTCACTTCCATGCTCTGCATCCATAGGCTCAATATTTTGATTAAAATCCCAAACCTTTTCAAAGATTGGCCTAATGTCATTGTAAGGACATATCCGTGAAGGCACTTATCTTGTAGTTCCCCGGAATTCTTCAAAGTATTTGATCATATTTTTGCTTTGCTTTGGGCAACTATCTTTGGCTTCATTTTTTTAAGTTTGTTATTGATGACTAAAGGATATTCCAATTATCTTTTCTTAGTAGACTTGGTTCATCCATTTGCATCTTTGTCTTTCCTCTTTATCCCATTGTCTTGCAATCTCTTCATCTCTTGCAATCTGAGCTCTTTGTTCCTCATTCATTTGCTCTTCAAGTCTGATGGCTTCAGCATAACTTAACCTTTCTTGTTCAAGCTACCTTCTTTTAGAATTCTTGTTGGGCTCTTCCTCTTATCGTTATGGCTTTTCCATATCTTGTCTTGATACTTTTTGCTGCATGCACTCCTCTTGTGTATGGTAACTGTTCCTCCAGCTGAGTACTAAGACTCTACCTCAGCAGTACTAACAATTGGAACTTCTTTAGTAGCAAAGTTGTACCTTTTCTTTGCACCCAGCAGTACTAACTTCATCACTTTGCTTGTCTCACTGACCTACTTTGATCTTGAATGCTTCAGTTGGAGGTCCATTCTTTGAATAAATAGTTCAGTGTCAGTACTTGCTTTTTCTTGAAGCTCTGTATCAGATATCCTCCCCAGAATCATCTTCAAAGACTTCATCATCTGAAAGAACAACCCTAGCTTATCTCCTTGCTTTCCCAATCTTTATCTGAGACTCTAGCTTCTTAACCCTGAGAATAAGCTTAGTATAAGTAGAACTGTAGGTTTTCTTTGTCTTCATCTAGTCAGCCTTTAATACCTCAAATACTATCAGGGAAAGTTTAGTAACCAAATTCATCAATTCTTGAAGTTTCAAGCTACCCTCATCACTTCCATGTGAGTGAACAGCATGGAGAGGTGAGTCATAGGGTGTAGGAACATAGTGTTCTGCTCCAGGAGATGGATGTGTTGGTGATGGTTGGGTTGGGGATGGTTGTGATGCAGGTGTAGTGGTATTATCAGGTGAGTGTTGAGTTGAAGGTTCAGGTGAGTGTGAAGTTGAAGGTGTAGGTGAGTGTGAAGGTAAAGATATGATTCTGGAAGGTGAAGTGGACAGGTTCAGTAAACATATAACTAGTGGGAATATTAGAGTAACTCATGGCCTGAAAAAAACCCTTTGTTGGACCTCTTTCATTTTGTTAAACACTTCTTCTAAGAGATGGAACAATGATATTATTCTTGTATGTTGTTGAAGTTGTGTCTCTGCATGTCTATGCACTATCTGAATGAACCTACGGTACATTCAAAAAACTATAGGGATGAGATATTAGACTCCAATGTGCATCAAAAAATCATCTAGAAAAAATTTAAAACTTCCTATTGGTGGCTAAACATATAACAACAGCTGCAATATTTACTACATAACTTACTATCCAATCAGTTTCTTACGGGGCTGAGGCAATGAAGGGGACTTTTGTGAATAAGTAAACCTCTATTGAGGTGGAAAAGGCACCCTTTTGAAAAGTTAAAACTTATTCTGAGTCAGTGTGATAATCCTTTTAAGCGCCAATTGCTTCAAAGATCGCTGAGTTTTGGAATAAGAAGAAATTACCATCTTGAGATGTCGTATTAATGATCCTTCAGGTGACAGCCAACTTGACGGATGTCGTCATCAAAGATTCCTTCGGTGATATGCAGTGAGTGACAGATCAAATAGTGCATTAATCTTGACTTCTCCATATATCATCAGAGAAGCCTCCAACAGACCTTCAAAAATTGTTTTGATAAGGAGACAACAAACCTCTGGCTTCATTGGTGAGGTGCATAGCAAATGTGACTTTGATTTAGGAAATCGATGATCTGATGAAACCCTGTTCTTCCCGTAGATTTGTCTAGAAACGGCTACCAATGTAGTGAGTGTCACAAAACTACCATGTTTGACAATGAAATAAAACAGTGAGTAATCGAGTGGGATATGATCGTGGATGAATATATGAAAGCATGAGAAAGTTAATTGTGATTTAAATAGAGAAACGGAGAGATATAGTTTGACCAATTTAAAGAAATTAAGTTTATCGTGATGAAAGTTAACATATTTATATAAAGATCACGAAATAAGTATCCAATTCGTCAAAAACCCTATAAAATTAGGATATTTCGTGCAGAAAAATTTTAACTCAAATGGGCTTCTATTAATTATGAAAAATTGTTAGAGCCCAACTGTTCTACGGTCATCCAGCCGTATTAATTTGGCTTGCAGTACTAAAATACGCCTTTTGCAGTATTTAAACTTCTCCACCATATAGACAGTTACAAACTCCAAAGTTTTATATTTTGACTAAAAGAAATAAACTTCACACAATTCTCTTTCTGATTTTTTGGGCTCACATTGCATCTCTCAATTCTTTGGCTCACTTTTTCATCTATCTATTTGTCACAAGCTCTCTTTCTGTTTTTGTAGCTCACCAATTTCTTCTTTTGTTTTAGCTCACAAATTCACACAAAGTGTAGTTTTTGCAAAACTACTAGCGCTGGCGTTGATTATGAACGGGATTGAGGAGGTCTTTATACTAATGTGGCCGCTGTGTTTAGATTGCTTTTGAGATAAGCATTGTTCATTAGAAAAATCATGGTTGCAATTGATAACCATTATAGTTTTGAGTAAACTACAATATTAAACGGATTTGTGAGTCTTTAATCCAATTAGCCGTTTTGATTTGGACTAGTCCAATTGACTGTTCATTGTAAATAACATGGTGCATTGGATGGTGGACCACATATAGTTTTGAGTAAACTATCAACTATCAACGGATTTGAGAAGTCTTTACCAGTAGTCGTTTGCTCTGGACTAGTCAATTCTTGATGTCTATAAGACATGGTGAACTGATGACCATTTGTTGTGTAGTGTCACAACCAACACTTTAAGAACAACCAACATGTTTCCTCCCCTTAAATAATACATTATGGAGTAACCAATTTCACACTTCATTGTTTATTCTGAAAAAAAGTGTAAGCTTTAAAAGCCTAAGAAAAAAACATAACCTAAACATTTGCTTAGTTTTACAGTTATTAGTGTTACTAAACAGGATTAACTGAGAATAACCAGAGTACTAATTATTAAGTAACAGTTTTATCTAAAAAGATTTAAATATAACTAGGGCAGTACTATTTGGATCTAGCAGTATTAATTGACAAAGAACGTAACAGTACTAACATTTACAAAACCAAACAAGAGATTTGGGCCTTAGGGATTGGAGCATTCCAATACTTGAGACCAAGTACTGAAATCTACCAGCATCAAAACCTTTTGTAAGGAGATCTGCTACATTATGTTGAGTGTCATTTTCTAGAGACCATTTGAATCGACTTTTTTTTTTTTAGATTGCAATCTCTTTAAAATGATTCACTACTCTCTATATGTTTTTGTTTTAGAATGTTGAACATGATTTTCTTATTATACAAATGTTACTAGTACTGTCATATAAATAAAGTGTTCATAAAATTGTTACCCATAATCACCAGCAATTGGTTTTTGGATCCAGAGAACCTGTCCACAAACACATAATGGCAGCCACATATTAGGCTCCAGTTGTAGAAGTCGGCACAACACAGTTTGTTTCTTGCATTGCCCAAGGAAATCAACCTATTTCCCAAAAACTGACAACCTCAGTGGTTGACTTACTATCAAGTGTAGCTAACCTAGAAATTAGTCACTATCTGTGTGTCAGTCAAACTAACTCCAATGGAGAATCCTTAGGAATACCAAATACATTTAGAGTTGGTTTGCCTTTAAGGTATCTAAAGATTCTTTTGACAAGCTAAGAGATGCGAAGTTTTTTTGGGGGATAACTCTGGAAAAGGCATTGGCAGCAATTGTCACATACTGCAAACATGTATCTGGTATGGATACTGTAAGATACATCTCAAAGCATCCATTAATAGATCTATAAAGTTGGTCTCATCGCTCGATAGGCTAATCTGGGCTATCTTGCCATTCCTGTTAGAACCAAAGGCTTTTCTCAGATTATAGGTGGTTGGGGGGTTGAGTGGTGTTGGTAGGCGCAGACGCTGTCACATGCTGAGTATGTTTTGTTATAGACTTTCTCAATAATTTTCATGGATACGATATTTATCTCTTGACTGATAAAGATGCCCTTCTTTCTCTGTTGGGGACCTGTATCCCAAAAAGAAGGTGAGTATCTCCAATATAAACTCTCTGAAACTTTTCCTTCATAAGCTTCTCAAACTCATCACAAAGATCCTTCTGGGTTAGGATCTATAAAATTAATGTCTTCTACATAGATCTGAACAAAGGCCAAAGATATTGCCCCTTTTGACTTTTTGATGAATAAAGTTTGATCAATTTTCATCTTTTGAAAGTCCCCATTGCTCAAAATGAAATAACGTGGTCATTGTGTCATACAAGCTCTGGGGTGCTTTGATGAAGTCCATTAGTGCTTTCAAAACTTTATAGCTTTATCAGGCATGGTCATAGATCGTTCATAATACTGGAGGTGTGTCAGACATATACTCCTCTTCATTGACCATATAAAAAAGAACTTTTGAATCCATGTGTCAGACTGTATAACTCTCCTATAAGAACTAATCCAGGAATATTCTTATTGCCTTATTTTCTAGCACACGTGCAAAGACTTCTCATAGTCTATGCCTCTGTCTTGAGTATGTCCTTGGGCAAGACAAGTTTTGCTTTGTTCTTGATGACTATTCCCACTTTTATCCTTTCGTGTTTTGTAGACCCAACTTTGTACCAATAGCTCTATGACCTTTAGGTAAGTCTTACAGAACCCATACATTTTCAGTTTGAATTGTATGCGTTCCATCCTGCATTTGCTTCTACCATGCAGGATCACTAAGAAGCTTTAGAAACTATTTTTCTGGTTCTTCCTGAAGATAGAGGAAACAAGCAAAAAAGACATGTGTATGAAGGCTCCCTGTGAGTCTTTCCTTCATATTATGGCACCAAGAAATCCTAGTTTCAGCAGTAAGAAGGTGTCTATCCTGTTCGTGTTTTGATACAGAAGACTGACATCACCAATACACATGATCAATTGGATGGTCTTTTTGTGAAGTCTTGTATGAGGTGCCTTGTGGAAAGATAAAACTGCATAAGATGGTGAAATGTTCCCCAATTCAATTTCTTGATCCTGGTGTGTGTCTTCAGATTGTAGGAATTGGTTCCCATCAAGTCTTCAGGTTGTATAAGTAGCAGTATCTAAATTCAGGGTAACATGACGACGAGTATTAACTTCTCTATACCAGTATTAACTTCTGGTACCCTGAGCAATATTAACTTGCTTTGATCAGCAGTACAATTATTCTGATGATCTGCAATCATCATGAGTCCCATTTTGATCTTGATAATTAGCATTCAGCAAAACAGAATCTGCGGTGAAAGCAATCATCAAAATGATGAAGCATCCTCTACCAAATTGGCATGGACAATACAACTCTTGATTATCTTTGATCTTGGTGAGAAAGATGTACTAGAACAATAAACTCCTTTGTATACTGCAAAAATCATTAGAAAAAATGTTCCTTGCTAACACTGGAACATAATTTATTAGATTGGGTTACGCAGAATCAACGATCAAACAAGCCACTTTGGACCATTTTCATTCTTTCATAGGCTTATTCTATTAGAACCCCATACATGCAAGTTTTCATGAACTTTTCTAGGTTCTAATGTTTTATCCCCTAAAGCTGGTTACTTAAGGATATCCAACAAAGGAAACCTTCATCTACTTTTTTCATCAAACTTGCCACTTATCTATGGTTTTGAGAATAGTAACATGACTCATCCAAATGGTTTCATGAAGCCTTTAGCTGGTTTAACACCTACTAAAGAGTTTTAAGGAGTTGTTTTGAGGTCTTCGACTATTAAAGACCCTTTTTGTTACATAGCAAAGCAGGTAGAACAGCTTCTGCCCAAAAAGTTGTAGGTAACTTAGGAGTCAGGTAACATTGTTCTAGCACCGCCTCGATAAGTGTCCTATTTCTTCCTTTCCAGCTACACCATTTTGATGAGGTAGTCCTATCTACACTTATTCTCTGTTTTTTAAATACCTTTTTCCCCTACCTAACTTCATCCATCACTTTGTGTAGACTGCCTAAACTCTGTCCCATTATCACTTCTGTTTTTCTTCACTTTCTTATCTAACCTAGGATTTCTAATCTTCTTTTTATGATTGTTTAAGTTCTAGTTGATTTCATCCTTAGTTTTTAAGAAAAGAAAACCATGACTATCTACTAGAATCATCAGTTGGACTCGTACCAAAGCAGTATTTTTATGCATAAGACTACTAACAAAAGTTGACCAAAGAGATCCATATGCAGCATTAAAACAATGTGACATAGTCATGGGTCTAAAGGCACTGTGTCTTAAAAAGAGGCTTTTTTGCTTGCCTTTAAGACAGGCAACCTCAAGTTTGGTCATTCTCAAATCTTTTTATGAAGGTAAATTTCTTACAAGTTTTTCTTTGGAAAGTTTATAATATTCTTAAAAAATTGACATAACCAAGTTCCTATGCCCATAACACATTTATTTCCTCAGATGTAGCCTTTGCAACCTAGGACAAGGTTAAACCATCTTTAGGAACTATGTATTTTCATATCAAAACTGTACCATGTTATTCTGTTAGGAATTTTAAGAAGTATCTGATTTTCGTCAGGAAACTTAAAATTAGGAGATAGAACAGACATTCAGACGTTAGTAAAAAGAACAAGTTATTTTATGTCACACATTTGTGAAGACACTAAAAGGTTAAACTTCAACTCTTTGACAAAGTCTAGCATCGCTTTTTAAAATACAAGTTTTTCAGGTTTTAATTTACCACTTTGCAATAATTCTGCGCTCCGAGTAAAAAGAACATAGTTCTTTTTGTCACACATCTGTGAGACACTAAAGAGGTTAAACTTTAACTCTTTGACAAAGTACACATCATTAAAATCAAGATTACCAGTTTTAATAGTACATTTACTAGTTATTCTGCCTCCATATGCTCCTCCACCAAAAGTAACATAACCTCCATCAAAGTCTTTGAAATCTGAAAGATGGGCTATGTTTCCAGTCATGTGCCTTGAGCATCCACTATCAACAAAGCCTTTATCATTTAGTTGTGAATTGCTCTGCACATAAAACTTATGAAGTTAGTTTTCTTTGGGGACCCAAGCCATTACTGACTTGGATCTGCCTCGTGCATCAATGTAATTATATTTGTTGAAAACCAGTGATGCACCATTGGGTTTGATGGGTTTCCAAACCCAACATGCTGAGGGCTTAACAGCATTAAACCCCCTTGCCCTGACAGTATTAACATTTTGCCTACCAGTATTAACATTTTGAGTAGAAGACCTTTTTGTTAATGATGTTCTCTTATAAAAGGGCATGTGAACAGTTGATTGTGCTTGATTTTGAAAATATGTCCTTGGTCTAGCATAATGAACTATTGATTTTGGGTGAGCAGTATAAGAAGGCCTAACAGTATTAAAAGACCTAGCAGTACTAAAAGGTCTGCCAGTGTTAACAGACCTAACAGTATTAACAGGCCTTGCAGTATTAACAGTTTTTAGGCCAGTCTTCATTAAGACTGCTCTTGGAGCCATATGTTTGTGTACATTAGGACAACTGTATTGAATGTGATCAAAACTTCCACAGATAAAACATGCCTTGTTATTAAAAACAAAGTTACATCCTAATTGATTGGATTTTTGACCATTCTAATTCCTTGGTTTCCTTTAGGTCTTTATGACCTGTACATTTCTGCATACCTAACTGACCTCCTAACTGGTTTTTAGGTTTAACAAACTCTTTCTTAGTAACAGTAGATATAACAGTTTTCTTTTCAACCTTAGGGATAGGCTCAACATCATCCTCATCATCCTCATCATCTGATACCCAATCTTCAATGATTGGAGCATTATTATTCTCTCTAGATTTCTTAGGTTCTTCTTCCATAGCTTGATTAGCAGGACAGAAAAACTTTTCTTTCCAATCTTTGTCTACCTTAAGTGGAGACTTAACAGAGCTAGAATCAGTCTTTTGTTGTTGTTTTAAAGAGTCATCAGTATTCTCCTTAGAATTATCTGACTCTTTATCACAACCAGTGATAGGCTTTACACTTGAATCCCTAGGACCATACTCATTTACCTCAGGTGTTTGAATTCTTCTAGACCTGAATAAGATAAGTCTAAAGGTGTTGGTCTATTAAGAATCAAGGGATGAGGTGAGGGGACAACATTATAACCAAAACCCTTTTTGCTCTTGTCAGTTATCTGACTTGCTAACAACTGATCTAAGTCTTTTGATGATTTTTCAAACTTTGCAATCTTAAACTCAAACCCCTCCTTTTCTTCCTTAACCTTTTCAAGTTCAGTCCTAAGTAATCCCATTAGATATTCTTTGTGACCTACACTTCTTTTAAGCAAAGCAATTTCCTCAGAAAAAAGGACTTCAGATTCTTTATATTTAAGAATTTGTCCTTCTAAAATTGATAAACCTCTTTTGTATGTAGAAGCTTTAAAACCAGTATCATCTAATTTAACAAGTAAATCATCATACTGTTTCTTTAGAGCTTCATAATTTTGCAAACAAGATTTAGAACAAGATTTATCATTTGTTACCTCAGAATCTGAGAATGCCATGAGAGCCATGTTTGCGAAAAGTACAAAGAAAAATGATGAAAAAAGTAGAAAAATACTCAAATAGATAATGTTGTGATGTAAGTAAGACGTCAGTATATATTTAAAAATTGGTTTAAAAAACATGGCATTTTCAAAACTAGTGTGGAATCTGTTTGTACTTTTCCTCCCTGAATGAAGACTTAGTCCTACTTTTCAAGGTAATTAATCGAGGGGCAGATTGAGAGTATTATTCTTGTGTGTTTTCTAAGTGTTTTGATTATAGCATTGCAGTTGAGGACACGACAATAGTTTAGTATGGAGGGATTTTTGGTATGTAGACTTTATTTTACACGATTCCCATTTACCTAGAAAACATGCTTAACAAGACCAAAAATACATTGTATTTGTGTGTTTTGACATTTATATTGTGCAGTGGTAAGGATATCTAAGAAAAGGACAGTAACGATTGGTCTAAAACAACAAAACCAGCTCAAGAACGGACAAGAGCAGATGGGAAAAAGTTAAAAAGTCAAAATCAAAAAGTCAACCAAAGTCAACCAGTCAAAATTCAAGTCAAAGACGAAGCCGAAAACGAAGAAATCTTAATTGGGCCAACCCATACCCATTTAATAGGTCGGGTCAGCCCATTAAGACATCATATATAAAGAGTTATAAGACTTAAGTCTTATATAAGCCTAAATATCCAAAAACAGCCCAAGATCCCTACTACGTTTAGAAAGGCAACTTTGAGGTCCCACAATACAACTCCTTTAACTGGTCGTTCAACCCATCTACCCTTTTACCATTTACATGGTTTAGTCCAAAAAAAGGAATAGCCCACACAAACCACTATACAACTTGAGGGGCTTATTAATTTTCTTTTGAAACTGGGCAACCTCCTTAAGTTTTATAATCACGCCTCAAAGGGACTGCCCATGCATAATGAAACCTATACCAAGATAAGGGGCCAAATTGTAAACCTTTAAACATTCACCCCATGTTATCATCAAAACAGAATACAAACAAGAAAACTAAATTTGGCGCCAAATTTCCTTTCTTGTGTCTTCTCCCCTGAACCCCTGCAACCACAAGACAAACCCATCACCATCCATCTTAACCCCACTACACATGGGCCACTTGCCATGTTGGGAATCCTGACCCGCGCGAACTCACACCTTAAATATGTAGATAAACACAAACATGTATAAATACACGTCAAGGGACGAAATCCCGCGAGAGCAATGAAACCGGAAGCAGTATAGAGTGTTCCCGGGTCGTTATGTCCCAACGAGGCTAGAAATGGAAAATCGAAAGACGATTGATGATTGGTGTTTGAATATGGTCTCAAGGAATGATGTTGAGGGGCTTAAGTACTAATAGGCTCAATGCACATAAAAATAAGCAAAGAAAATAAGATGGAACAAACTCAGCAGTACTAACAACAGTACTACCAGTTTTAACTATCAGTACTAATTTAGAGTTAGTACTGCTAGTTTTAAGTTAGTACTGTTAAGTAAAGTTAGTATGCTTAGGTCTAAATAAACAGCCCTAAGATTAAGAGGAGAAATAGCAAAATAAGCTAAAAACAGAAGTTTAACTACCTCCATTAATAAGCGCAGGATATGATTAAGCAACTAGATTAAGCTAAAATAGCAAATAAGCTAAAAAGCTATAAACTGGTACACTATTGAAAATACTTTAAAAAAGGAAAATAAGCTTAAATAAGCTTACCCCTAAAGACAGAAAAGGAAATGGATTTTAGTAGTTTATATACTCAAAAAGTGAGGAAAATCTTCAATAAGCAGAAATTAATAGCTTGAAAGCTAAATGAACTACATGTACTAAACGAACTAACTAGATCCCCCCCCCCCCCCCCCCAAAAATAACCCCAAAAAACCAAAATTCTTACGTTATAGAGTAGTACTGCTAGTGTTGAGTTAGTACTATTCCTAAAATGAACTAGCAGTACTAACTTGGAGTTAGTACTGCTTGTTCAAAACAGCCTTTAACATTTCCAAAAATCATTTTTATTTCCAACTAATTAAAAACAAATCATCAAATGACAAAGTAAAACACTTATAAGCAAATTTCAATCAATAATAAGCACTTAAAAGAGCTGAATTAGTCTAACAGTACTACTCAAAACCAACAGTTTTATCAAATGAACTAACAGTTCTGTAATAAATAAGTAAAGTAAGAAAAAGAGAGACTTACAACACCCTTGCTCAAAACAGGAGCTGAGAACCTCGCCGCCGACCATTTGTCCCGATTAGAGAATCCTCACCAAAGTGTGCTCGATAAAAAAGAAATAAAAGAAACATTATCCTCTCGAAAAAAACTTAGTATGGTTATCTTTTTGTTGGTAATTCTAGATTATCCCCCATGGTTTGTGCCGATTTCTGCCAAATTTCCCTGCAGGGAAAACATTTGTTGTGAAAGGAGATGTCGTCATCCCAACAATAAAAAAAGAACAAATTCTTCAAAAGCTCCTGTGAGCATCTACAGTTTGGGACGACGCGTCCTTTTTGTGTTTAAAACATCCTGTGCGGTCAAGAGTCATACCTCGGCGGTGTGTGTTCTCCCGGTCCACAATGACACCTATCTACTCTATTCTTAGAGAGAGGCATGTAGCCGCAATGAGACGTACCGACAGGTGGGCAGCTCTCATGGCCTCGAACTACACTCGCCAACCGAAATGGCTGTTTAATGATTTGAGATCTCTGGTTTTTTATTGGCCCACCAATTTAATCGTGTGGATGCCACTCCATGTGACCTTAGTAAAATCATCGTTGCGATCTGCTTGTCAACTGTGTATAGATCATATCCGTCGACAACATAAGTGAAAGATGCCCTCGTAAGAGTTGCCAGTTTCCATGTTTGGACTAGAAGATTTTTTGGAAGTCTTTGTGACGGGTATCGATTTTATGGGGCTGTTCCCGTCTTCATGAGGGAACAAGTATATACTCGTAGCGGTTGATTACTTATCGAAATGGGTTGAAGCAAAAGCGCTCCCCACCAACGATGCCCGAGTTGTTGTTAAATTTTTAAAATCTCTCTTTGCTCGGTTTGTACACTCCGCTTATAATTTAGTGATCGCGGTACGCACTTTTGCAATGACCAATTGGCAAAGGTCATGCTTAAGTACGGTGTCACTCACCTCCTTGCTACCGCGTATCACCCACAAACTAGTGGGCAAGTAGAAGTCTCCAACCGTGGCTTGAAAAGAATCTTGGAAAGGACCGTAGGTAAAAACCGTGCCTCTTGGTCGGATAAACTAGATGATGCACTTTGGGCCTTCCGTACCGCTTTCAAAACACCCATCGGGTGTACTCCTTACAAGCTCGTGTACGGAAAGGCATGTCATCTACCGATCGAGCTAGAGCACAAAGCTTATTGGGCCTTGAAGCATGCAAACTTTGACCTTAAGTATGCGGGTGATCACCGGAAAGTTCAACTCAATGAATTAAATGAACTTCGTGACATCTAATGCTTCTTTAATTCTTGAGGATTTTAATCCTCCTCTTTCTGATCATGAACTTCCTTTCCACATAGAAATTCCCGGGTCTGGAACTTTACTCTCGTTTTCATCCGAAAATGAGGAAAAAGTTTTCAATCCCGGGATTCTCATTTCTAAAGGAGTTCATTCGCTGCTACCGGAATTATCTCATCGGGACTCTAAAGCTTTCAAAGTCATCAATATTTTTGAAAGCCCGATGGAGATTTTTCCTTGCGCTTATGGAGAGGACATCCGTGTTTTGGATGTTCCATGTCTCCATTTTTATCCCCCATGAACAACTCAATTCGGGGACGGGTCAAGCTAAGTGACCTTAAACAAGCGCTTCGTGGGTGGCAACCCATGCTTATCCTAATATAATTATATAGTAGTAACGAATAAGTGTGTTGTGAGGAGGCTCGCCTCTTCCTTTATTGTGTTTTGTGGTTTGTGTTGTATGTCCAGGATTGCCCCAGATTATGAAGCATCTCGTGCTCATGGTTTTTGTCCTTCGTTCACTCGAGCTTCAAATCCTCAGCTTCATTTTGGGAATCCAATATCCAAATCTTATCGACTAACGTTTATCTTTAAGCATACTTAATAAACGACTTTAGATTTACGTAGAGACCATTCTTAAAACATTGAGGACAATGTTCAACTCTAGTATGGGGGGATCTATCGATTTGATTGTGCCTGCAGCCGTTGTTTTCACGTAATCCCGTTTTTACCACCAAAATATCAAAAAATTAAAAAAATTAAAAATTTTCAAAAACAAAATAAGTGTTTTGTCACAATTTTGACTTTCCTGCTGGGTAGAATAAGAATAAATTTTGACTCGATCGAGCGTGTTGAGCTCTAGCTTGTTCCATAACTTTTAGACTAAGCATTCGCGAATCTTTTTAAAGATTTTAAGTTTGCGAAGAACGAAAAATGATAGAGTTAATTATGAGTTAGATGCTAAACAAGGATTAGTTGGAAATCTTAAGAGCTCATAAGTGTAATTTGTGGCCTTTTCTCCTATAAGCTTCTAACCGGATTAATAATACGTGCTATTTTTGAAAATTAAACTTGAATCAACAATTTTTGAAGTATTGTCGATATCAATAATTTTAGTTCAAATTTATACTTAAATTTTCTAAAACGAAATTTTCTCTATATCATGGTAATATAAAGTGTAAAAAAATGTGTTGTAAAAAATGAGGTAACAACAATAATAATAAATTGTGGGCTAATAAAATTTTACTGCATCTTACCGGCTCACAACCGATATTACAGTCTTCTAAATAAGGCACATAGTAATTATCCGAGACTGATAAAAGTTTGTAGCATCTTGCCGGCTCACAACCAATGTTGCAGCCTTCTAAAAGGTTGAGGATCTCCTTAGTTCAAAGGATGTGTAATTATATTAAGTGTAATAATGTGATTTAATAAATATAGGGAAAATCTATTTTTCTTAAATTTAAATATACTTTTGAACTAAGATTATTTCGTTTTAAGTTGTGGTTTTTCTAAATAAGTTATGTATAAACGGGAAGCCTAAGAGTTTTTGAAACCGAAGGTCCGTGAGTCCCGATACTAGTCTCTGTAGGGTGTCAAAAGCCTGGTCACTTAGCCGCAAGGTTAGGATGTGCTGAGACGAAAGTCGCTACATGGGATGATCTCGCCTTCAAACTCATTATTCTCGGGTGGAACATGAAGCATAGGAATTTTGCAAAACATTGATCCATGGTTGAAATTCGAAATGGCACATTCACCTAATATATAATAATTGTTGGGAGTGAAAAGTTTCACAAGGTACAAATATGAGTAGTGTTAGCATCTTTACTTGTATTTAACAGTGATTTCGTTTTAAGCTTGGTTTGGAATAAGTGAAAAGTCGGGAACGGTGAATTTATCCTTTTTGGGCATTTTAGGATTAAAGTGCTTCTTGTTTTATGACCCTAAAAGTTATAAGAATAATGAAAGTCCAAACATGTTAGTTAGTTGCTTGAAATGAAAAGTATGAAAAATGAGAAAAAGAGAAAAATACAAAAATATGTGTGGTAATAAGTATAAATAGTTAAAAATGGTCAAAACGGAGCTTTTCAAAACTGATGATTCTTTAATTCTCTTTGATGAACACTTAGCTACTTTTTGAGGTAATTAGTCATGGGGGATTGAGATTCTTGGTTTTCTAAAGTGTTTACATATAGCATTGCGTGAGGACACGGTAATAGTTTAGTATGGGGGATTTTGGTATGTGCTTAAATACACATACTTTTTACCTAATAAAACGACCCCAAATGACCAAAAATGGACATAAAATGTGAAATATATGCTTGTTTTGCTATTTGTGTTATGCAGGTGACAAATATTCAACAAAAGGACAAAAACAAAGCCAAAACTGACAAAACCGAGCACGGGAATAGAAAGAGCATGAAAAGTCAAAAAGTCAAAGTCAAAGTCAACTAATCAAAGTAAACAAGTCAAAGTCAACCCCGGGACACGGCATTGGAATGAGCATCGAAAAACAAACCCAAAACACTATTCATGTCAAAGTGGGCCAACCCGTACCCATTTTAGTGGGCCGGGTCAGCCCACTATAATTATTAAACCTTACAAGATATATAAGCCCAAAACCCTTTAATCCTAAAAACCAACAAGTCCAAATCCAATCCATAAACTAAACCGGCCCAATCACTTTTCTAACCCAATCAAACTTATAACCTTTACCCGCCAAACCCAAACATGTTCACCCGTCTCTTTCCCTCTTTTTCTCTGCAACCAGACAAACCCCACCTCAACCCTACTCCACAAGGTGCCAATTCCACCTTGGCAATCCCATATTATTTGATTGGTTGATGGGACATGTTTAAATCAATGGCTTAGATGGGTTTTAAAGAAGCACAAAATGGATTCAAAGGCTAGGATTAAAGGCTTGGAGAGCACTCTCTTTCCCCTCACAGAAGAAGCACAAGACAAGAAGACAAAGAAGAGACCAGCTTATATAAATTGAAGAAGCACACATTGAAGAAATCATCAAGTAGTGTAGCTTAATTATTTCCAGCTTGTCTTGTATTTTTTTAACCTTGTAATCTTTTTTTTAATGCAAATTCAAGTTCTCATGTTTTTATAAAATTCTGCCTTTTATACTCCAAACTGCTTATTTGCTTTCTTAGCTTATTAGTGCTTATTTTCCTATCAAACTTGCTTCTTTAGGTGTTTTTAACTTATTCATTATCTGGTTGTCTCAAATTTGTGATTAATAAAGCTTTTCGTAGTTATAAAATGTTAAAAATTATTCTAAAGGGGTGTTTGGCTTTAGCAATTTTAACACATGGTAACACTGTTTGTGCACTTAGGATTTTGAAATCCATTTTTGTTTAGTCTAAATCAGTCTTAGTTAGATGTTTAAATGTTGTTTGAAAGATGCCATTTTGTTAGTTGTAAGATTTGCGTTTTAAGTTTTCTTTGAATGTTAGTTTTTTTTGTACCCTACATCTATCTAGGTGTGATTTGTACGTGTTAAGCTTTTTAAAATTGAGTGTTCTAAGTTCAAAAATGCATTTCTCAAAATAAGGTCTAAAATATGGTAGCACAAGTACTTAGTGCTGTTCACTGATATAAAAGATTTGGGTCAAAAAGTTTTTAAAAGTAGAAATGGTTTGGTTTTTGTTCGTGAATTTTAGGATAAAATAAGTTGGTAAGTTAATGTTGTTACAGCTTTTAAAAAGTTGGCTATGCACAAGGGGTATTGTCCATTCTCAATCTGTTTTGGCTTATTAGGGATTTTAGAGCTTATTTGTCAGCTTATTCTTGGGCTGCAAAATGGTAGTTTAGTATTTAAAAACTAAAAATTCAATCTATTTGCATAATCTGATTTACTCCTTTTTAGCTTATAGCTTATTTGGAAATGTTTAAGTTAGGTTCAGTTGAGCTTATTTAGAATAGGTTAATGGCCTGGTAGCTTCTTTAGCTTAGTTTCATCTTATTAGAGCTTTTAGAGCTTTTTCATGTTTATAAGTTTAAGTTGAAATCATTTAGTGTAAACTGTCTTTTTCTTTAGCTTTTTCTTAGCTTAATTGTAGTTAACAATGCTTAATTTTAGCTTTTCTGAGTTATCACTAGTACCAGCTTATTATGTTTCCTTTTTAGGACCCTAGCTTATTCAATAAGCCCACTATAATCTAGTATTAAAAGTAGCTTAAAACTTTTAACTTAAAAAAGCTTTTTAAGTCCTTAGACAATTTGTCATACTTAAGCCCTTTTTCCAGCTTATCTTGAAGTTTACAAAAATATTTCTTTTGTTAAAAATGTTTGATTTTAGCTTATTTATAAGTTTGGTAAAATATTTTTTCAAAAATAAAAAGTGTGGGAAGGGAAATCAGGGGTGAGCTAGGTCGAAACCCCAGACTCAACCCTCTACTACCATCATTTTACACACCCACCAAACCATCTCTGCTACCCTTTCATATTGTTAAACCTTTAGATTATTAGATATATTAGGACATTCTATTTCCCTTTTTCTATTATAACTCCGTAGCCTTTAGAGCTTATTTGCAGCTTATTTAGTTAAGCCCTTTTTCCAGCTTATCTAGTTTTATTTTTCCTATAATCCTGTTAACATTGCTAACTTTTCGTATTTTTTTGAAATTTTTATAAAATCTTTTAATACTTTTTAAGAATTTAATTAGTTAAAAATAGTTTTAATTCATAAAAAATTAAATATAAATCAGAAAAATATAATTCTTTTTTAGAAAATTTTATTTTATCAAAAGCAGGGTTAAGAACTTACAAATTCAAGAGATTGTACAAGGTTGGTGTCACAAGAAGAGTAGCATCCTCAGATGATGAAGGTTTGGGTGCTCAGGAGGATGCATCCAAACAGGGGAGGAGTAGAATTGAAGCCATTAACAGAGATGCAGAAGTGACTCTGGTGGATGAGACTTAAGAGATGAATGATGAAAACATGTTGTTTGATACAGATGTGTTGGAAGAGCAAGAAAAAAATGTTGCTGAAAAGGAAGTTAGTACTGCTGATCCAGTTACTACTGCTGGTGAAGTTTACTGCTAATTTTGAAGTTACTACTAATGTTGAAGTTACTGCTAATGGTGAAGTAGTTACTACTGCAAGGCAAATGGAAGAAGAAGCCAACATAGCTTTACTTAAATCATGGGATAACACACAAGTTATGATAGAGACGGACTTTGAATTAGCTCAGAGGCTACAAGAAGGAGAACATGGAGAAATACCTATTGAAGAAAGATCAAGATTGTTTATAGAGCTTATAGAGAAGAGAAAGAAACACTTTGCAGCATTAAGAGCTCAAGAGAAAAGCAGCAAGCCACCAACTAAGGCACAAAAGAGAAATATAATGTCTACCTATTTGAAGAATATGACTGGATATAAACACAATCAGCTAAAGAGAAAAAGTTATGATGAGATCCAGGACATGTTTGATAAAGAGATGAAAAGGGTAAACACTTTTGTAGATATGAATACAGAGTTGGTGAAAGGCAGTAAGACAAAAGCATAAGGTAGTTCTAAAGAGCATGTAATGAGTTAGAACAAGAAAAGGCTAAAAAGCAAAAGGGTGATGATGATCAAGAGGAGGCAGAGATGAAAAGGCAAAATAAGTTTAGTTAAGGATGATGAGGTAGCAATTGATGCTATACCTCTAGCTACTAAGCCTCTAGTGATTGTTGACTACAAGATTGATAAAGATGGAAGGATGGGATATTTTAAATTGATAAGGGCTGATGGAAGCTCAAAAAGGTATTCATCAATGATAAAGATACTTCAGGGTATTGATAGAGAAGACTTGGAGACCCTCTGGAAGTTGGTTAAAGCTAAATATAAGAATACAAGACCAAAGGATGACTATGAAAGAGAGTTATGGGGAGATTTGAAAGTTATGTTTGAACCTGACATTAAGAGAAGTTGTTTGATAACTGTAGAGTGCACTTTGTAAGGTTTAGAAATCTACATGTCTTTATGTTAGTTGAGAAGAGATATCCCCTCACACAAGTAACAATCACAAATATGCTCAACAAGAAACTTTAAGCTGATCATTGGAATGAGATGTGCTATCAACTACTCAAGCTCATGGTAAAGCAGCAAAATGGTCAATAAAGTGTTTGGAAGCACTCATTGATGATGGTAATGACTATTTGACATGAAACTTAAGATTCAAAAGAAAACATCACGTGTAGGGAGGATTGTTGGGATTAAAAGGCTTCTTAAAGTTACTACTGCTCAGGTGAATGTTACTGCTGTTAAGCAAATACTCTAAGTAGTTAAGACTGTTAGTGGAAAGTTAATACTGTCAGTACAATGTTAGTACTGTTAGTGATCTTATTGAAATATATGCTAAGTAGTTAGTGCTGCTAGTAGTAAAGTTAAGACTGCTAGTATACAGTTACTACTGTTAGTATATATTAGTACTGCTAGTACTAAAGTTACTACTGCTTATGTTTATTAGTACTGCTGGTACTAGTGTTGCAAAAATTAGCCTAGGTGGCCGATTAATCGGCGCTAGGCAGGGATGAACCGCCTGGATTTTCACTAATCGGCCTTATTAGTCGGCTTGGTCAAAAATCGGTCAATATACCGATTAATCGGATAAAAATCGGCAAAATTGGGCATAAAACCAGTAACAATCACAAATATGCTCAACAAGAAACTTTAAGCTGATCATTGGAATGAGATGTGCTATCAACTACTCAAGCTCATGGTAAAGCAGCAAAATGGTCAATAAAGTGTTTGGAAGCATCCCTCTGGTGATGGTAAAGACTGTGAATGAAATTTAAAGATTCAGAAGATGAACATCAAGTTTAGGGGAGGATTGTTGGGATTAAAAGGCTTCTTAAAGTTACTACTGCTTATGTTTATCAGTACTACTGGTACAAAAGTTAATACTACTGGATTTCAACTGCTAAAAGAGTTACTACTGTTAGAAGGATAAAGACATGTAAAGAGATAAGGATTGTTTGAAGAACAAGAATACTTACGAAGATAAGTATTGAGTTATTTTTGTAAAAGATATGTATAAGTTATTTGTTTAAAAGATCATGATAACTTAGGAAAGTATTGTAAGCCTTGTAGGACTCCTTGGTGTATAAAAGGAGGTCCTAGGGTATAGAATTGGATGTACCAAAAATGAGTCATTGTCATAGCTTTAAGGTTGTAAACCCTAACACTATCAAAGAGTGTCCGTACTAATATTGGAGCTTATTGTTTTGATTGTATTTCTGTTTGTCAAACATATATTACTTTTATTCTTCTTAGTGGTGTAAACTAGATTCCGCATGGTTTATATCATACACTCAAAGTTTCAGTCTTAGTACCTTTGGATTTATCCAAGGATACTAAACCTTACATCAAGCTAAGGAGTTTAAGATCTGTTCATTGGGATCAACATATAGAACCTAAGAATGTGAATGAAGCCTTAACGGATGAAATTTAGATAATTGCTATGCAATAAGAATTATATCAATTCGTTGCAAACGATGTTTGGGAGTTAGTACCACAACCTAAGAATATGACAATCATAGGAACTAAGTGGGTATTTAGAAATAAATTAGACGAGAACGGTGTTGTTTCTCAAAATAAGGCTAGGTTAGTCGCCCAAGGCTATAATCAACAAGAGGGCATCGCTTATGATGAAACTTATGCCCTAGTTGCTAGATTAGAGTCTATTAAAATATTATTAGCTTATGCTTATGCTTTAGATTTTAAGCTATTCCAAATGGATTTAAAAAGTGCATTCCTGAATGATTTTATCAACGAGGAGGTATACGTGGCACAACCTCCAGGATTCATTGACTTTGAAAAATCAGATCATGTTTATAAACTAAAAAAAGCTTTTTATGGTCTTAAACAAGCACCCAAATCTTGGTATGATAGATTAAAAGCTTTTCTTATTAAACATGAGTACAAAATAGGAATGGCAGATAACACACTTTTTACTAAGAAGAAAATTTCAAATCTCATCATCGTTTAAATATAGGTCGACGACATTATATTCGGTTCGACTTGTCAAGACAAGTGTGATGAATTTGCCAAAATTATGCATGACGAGTTCAAGATGATCATGATGGGTGAACTTAACTTCTTCCTTGGATTACAAATAAAACAAATGGAAGATGGAATTTTCTTTAATCAATCTAAATATATTAAAGAAATGCTTAAGAAATCTGGCGTATAAGATTCTAAACCAATGAAAACCCACATGTCCTTGGATACTAAACTCACAAAAGATGAAGAGTGTGAGTTGATAGATAGTACCAAGTATTGAGGCATGATAGGTAGTTTACTCTACCTAACGGCAAGTAGGCTCGATATCATGTTTAGTGCCTGCCTTTGTGCACACTTCCAAGAGGATCCCACAACCTCTCATCTTGAAGCGGTTAAGCGTATCTTCCGATATATTAAAGGCACTATGCACTTGGGATTATGGTATCCTAAGGGGACCGACATAAAAATAGTAGTATATGCCGACTCTGGTCATGCGGGAGATTATGTGGACAGAGAGAGCACTAGCGGTATTTATATGTTCGTGGGATATTGTTTAACATCTTGGTTCTCGAAGAAACAAACCGCTCTTGCTATATCCACTACCGAAGCCAAATACATAAGCGCCGAAAAGGCATGTCAACAAGCACTATGGATGAAACAAGCTTTTATCGACTACGACATTCGACTCGATGACATCCCGATCATGTGCGACAATAAAAGCGTGATTGACCTTAGCAAAAAACCCGGTGCAACACTCTCGAACCAAACACATCAAAATTCGTCACTACTTTCTTCGTTATAATGTCCAGAAAGGATATATCTCTATCAAAAAAGTGTTATCCATCGATAATATCGCCGACATTCTCACTAAACCCCTTAAACGTGAATCTTTTACTTATCTACGTCTTGGTTTAGGAATGATGGAACACATTCCATAAATCATTCTTCTTTTCTTCTGTCTCGATTCTAGTCCATGTTTCACTTCATGTCGTGACAACTTAATTACTTCATTCGAATTACTTTAAGTATTTTTAATTCTCGAAATGCAAATTAAAACGTCACTCCTTCAGTAAAAAAATTTGTCAGAAATCGAGTCCAAAACACCTCCACTAGAGGCGGCCCCCATATCGATATGGGACCGCCACCAGTCAGGAGTAAATGTATACATCTTTCTTTTTCTTAAACACAAAACCAAACACCCTCTTCCTCTTTAATTGCTGCGACGAAACAACCCAAAAACCATACAAACTTAAAAATCAACCATTAAAACGTAAATTGGAGATCAAATCAACACCAATAATCAATCCTAACATCATATAGATCATCAATTGTAAGTCATTTCATCTATTTTTGTTCCAGTTTATGTCTAAAGTTCATGTTGAACAAAAATTCAAAATTGGGGATTTTCATTTTTTCTTTTATTTGTGTGCAATTAGGACTATAATAACACAATGTATAATTAATATGCTTCCCGTAGACATAGGATTTGCATAATTTAATGTGTTTGTCAAAGTTTTTCATTCACACAAAAACCCCCAATTTTCTTTCAAGATCACTCACGTTAGGAACACCATAAAATTATTTTAATGCATTGTTAATGCGTCCTAAAATCGTTTTTGCATACATGCATAATGATCTCATGAACAAAGTTTGAAATACATAATTCATATGTATTTTTTGACATGTGTAGATAAGCAAAATTAAATTAAGGAGCGTTTGGGTTAACTTATAGGTTTTGTTTTAGAGTCAAGTTAACCGTTACTCCACATTAGTTACATATAGGCACACACACTAGGCAAGAGTCCATAATTAACATTACGAGCACATAATAATAATATCTTGAACAATATTTTGATATAGGTGATAATGCCGCGTAAAACTGTCGAAGATCACCCAAACAGAAAAAGCTACATTCCAAATGATCATAAATACATCTCTCACCCAACAAAAATGAATCTTCTATCTAATCTCTCAAATGAGGAATTTATAAAATATGTTCGGTGTGCCCATCATAATCATCATAAGTAAATTAGATGTTGCACAAGACCTAAGTACAACACATTACACGTTAGGACAACTATATCTATAAAATTAAACTAGATATTATTATGACATATTCTAGTACGTGTATAACGTCTCTTAACTATCTCTTATGCTTCTACTTGCTAAACGTGTATTATCCCAATTGCATGATAGAATTAGGCTAAATTATCCATTTATTTGGTACTCTGCTAAATTATTTATTCTTTGGAAATAGAAGTTTTTGTAACACAACCCTCTCTACTAGCCTTCTCTACAAAAACAGGGAATTCAAAGAAAATTTGGTAACTCCCAGAAAACGGCCCCCAAATATATGTGGCGGCCTCCCGATATTATTAGGACCGCCTAGTATTTGTGGGACCACCAACAGTAGAGTCATGAAATTTTTTATTGTTCTCTTTTTTGTATCTTTGACCATCACTACACTAGATCTTGCTGGACTTTCTATGTTTAGCCAAGCATTTCTTGGAATCTCTATCTCCTAACCCCATACCTTTCCTAATCTTTTCTATATACACTCATCATCCTCCACATTCACGTTCATTATATCTTTCTCCCTTCAACCTCTCTTCACTTATCATGTCCTCTTCTTATCCTTCTCAAAACTATGGAGAAAGACACCAAAAGTCTATAATAGACACTTAGAGACACACCACTCTTCTACCCTATTCACCTCCTCTCTCACATAACATTTCGCCACCACTCTCTCCTAACATTGCTAATCTTCTATCTCAAACACAAAATCAAACTAGGGAGCAAATTTTGAATGAACTAAACCAACTTCATCACTTATCCAACATCATTGAAACTGAACTTCAACATGTACCAAATGCTTCAACACAAACTCTTCCTTCACCACAACCACCACCTTAACCACCTCTCATGGGTCATCCCATTTACTTCAACACATTTGACTATCATGGGGTAAATTTCCTTTGTTGTTTTCACAACCGAAATCTCATTTTCTCTCTTAAGGATAACCTAAACTTAATGTTTGCTCACCTTGAGTATCTTCTTACCTCCGCCATTGCCTCACCTTCTTTACCTCGTCCTTAAAACATCTTCAATACTTCTAAATAATGTTTTACCCAACCTTTTGCTCAAAGACATTATCTATGACTCAATAAGCATCTAGGATTTATGAAGTATTAAGACCATTAGGGTAGTAGTGTTTAATTTTAGTATATCTATGTATTGTAAGAAATTCATATTATCATGCATAAGTTTACTTTATGTATAAAGTTGTCCTGTTATGCATGTATGAATTTTATCTATGATAAATGAATGGTCCTTTATTATTTTGGTTGATCTATATGCATTATGATTTCGATGGCTATTTCTTCTCTATCTCTATCATTAGACTTATATATATTTGTCATAATCTTGCTACGAGTTCGAAATGTTTTCTTGCACTTGTATTTCTAACTTGGTTTTGTAGCAAAATCTCATAAGCTCGATCCCTTGGTGCCCCAAACGAGGGGGAGTATACATCAAGGGGGAGTATTGTCATCGTCGAATTCTTTCTCTCTATATCTCAACGATTAACCTTTTTGGATTCGACAAAAAGGGGGAGAAATGGATTAAAATTCATTAATAACTTGAAATTTTTATTTTTATACAAAATGAGTATATATTTTGTCATCATAAAAAATAGGGAGATTGTTAATACAAATAATGCCTAAAAACGTTATTTATATTTTTCGACTCCTCTACGTTCTGAAGATGACAAAATGTAAAAACATTCAGGATAAAAATAAACATTTACATGTTATTAATCTTAAACTTCCATTTCGTATGGATAAACAAATCATTAAACATGATTAGTGATCAAGAAAATAATTTTTCTTCTTAACCATCACATTTCTACATAACTATTTTTTACAAAATTGTTTTATTAATAAAAATAATGTATTATTTAAAAACATATGTTTTTATTCAGTTTTTTCCCCTAAAACAGAAAATAACATACCAGGATCAACCTTCCCCGCAAAAAGACAAAAAATGGAGCGTCAGTCTAGTAGCGGCCCCTTTAGTGGCTATGCGGCCCTCAGATATATATGGGACCATCGAGACCGCCACCAGGTGACGTTGGGATTATCTGGCTATAAATAATGCAATATTCTCAGCAGAAAAATATACCTCTTTGCACGAATTTTTTAGTTATCTTTCTCTCTCTAAAAAACTTCTTTCTCTCACTAAATCTCTTGATCACTAACATAGTTTAATCTTGTTTCAAGTGATCAAATCTCATCTTATACCTTCTTCCTTCTTATATCAAGTGCAAGAGAAGAACACTCGTATTCGCCAAGAAACAAAGTGTTATAGATTAGTGATTTCTCATCTCTTCTTCTAAGATCTAAAACTCTATTTTAATTATCTTGTGTGATTGTGTAAGTCAGATTGTATGTAAATCTGATAGTGTAGATCTTGTAATTAGGTAGTGCTTGTGAAGTGGTAGATTGGTTCTAGCTAAGATTAGGACTCGACATTTAGCTTAGTGTCGGAAAATAACATAAGCGACGTGTAAACGGTTTTCTCTGCCTAAAGGGAGCTTGTTGACATAGTGAAATCTCAATTCGGATAATCGGGGAGTAGAGTAGGGCGAAGATGAGCTTCGTAGCCGAACCACTATAAATCTTGGTGTCTTGGTTTGATCATTCTTTACCTTATCTCTTTATATTGCTTGTGTTTCTCATTTATTGTTTGTATCATTATTACAAGTAGATAGGTATATTGATTTGTTCATATTGTTGATTGATTGAGCATATACTCGAATCTAACAATTTTAGATGTAAAATTTAAAACGCTAATTAACCTGTAAACTATTCAAACCCCCCCCCCCCCCCTCCTCCTCCATTCTAGTTTCCATAATTTTCCTATATATACTCCTCATATATGAGGGTTTTAAAGTGTGGAACATTGAAGGGAACTTTTAGGGATTTGGCTAGGATGAGTAGGAGCAGACTTTAGGAGTATTTTAGGGTTCCCCAGCCCTCTTGTATCATCCTTAAACTATATGTTTTGATCTAGTAAAGTTATTCTATCCATTAATCTTTTAATATGTCGATGTGTTGTTTGATTAATTGTTCTTCTCTTATCATTAACATGCTTGGCTAGATCTATATAGTGTTTTCTTATGATTGTATGTGAATTGGTATGTAGATCCTAATAATATTGCTTCTTGTAGATGTGTGTGCATGTTTAGACTCTAGAACACTAGCACTTAATTGTGTCAAGATGCCTAGAGCGATATGATTGTGTAGAAAGGATTCCATTGGCAATAGTCTTTATACTACTTTACCCATCTATGGATGATCCCCTTTAAGTATTTTTAACGTGTGTCTATCTCCCTAGGGGCCTTGTAACAGTCTTCATACTACCTTACTTGTGCGTTGTCTTAGCAAGATATCACGTAGACGGAGTTTTTGCGTAATTCGTCATGCTTCTCAGAAATACTTACACATACATCATAAGTGTGACAAAGCAATCGAGTTAGGAGAAACATACTAACGATCATACATGATTAAGTAAATACTTATCCCTTATCATACGAAGTTTTTCATGTTAGCTTAGATTAAAATAGTTTAATTAGTTAACTAGATAAAATCAACCACCTATAAATTCGAGATTTAAATTGCTTTCATAAAATATAAAAAGACAAAAATAATCTTCTCTCAACATCTAGACCTTAGTTATGTTTTATTCGATCCTTCACACGTTATTCCCCTAGAGTACGATAACAACTCCTGAGTCTTGCCTAAACTACACTCCAATCCTTAGGTACACTGCCTAGGGAGTTGTAAAACCTGTTGCGTTTACAATGTCTCGTGATATCAATCCTTATGGAATACTACAATTTTATTATATGTATAACATGGAAAAATCAAACCCTATTGATATTGTTTGATTCTTGATGACTTTAACTGCTTTACCATCAAAGTTATAAAATTGAGTATGTCGTGATATAATCTATTTGGTTCCAACCCAGAAGGTAATTAAGGCATCATTCTATTAATGGAATGGGATGAATTTCATTAAGTTTTAATTGAAGTTCTAAAATTTTTAATATCTTTTAAAGCATGTTGTTCACAAACTTGAGTCGAGAACTGTCAATGTATTTTGTATGTCCTAAATGAGAATAATTTTATGTTGATCAAAATGTTGAGTATTTAGGGAATAGTATCTTTTTATAAGAAGCAAGTCAGAGCATTTGGTAGATCTAGAAGACTTTCAATAACAATATACACAATCTTCTGTACACACTAGCAAATGTCATACTGAGGCTGAACATGTAAATGATAAACCACATAATGATGTAACTCTCATTCATAAATCCACAAGGATACCTGAAGCACCTGAATGATATGGTATCTTTATATCAATGCTAAGGAGTATCGGTTAGGAGATCATTGTGAATCTGCTAACCATAGAGATGCATTGTCAGATCTTGAGTTTGATGGATGACTCAAACTATGAATGCTTAGATGTAGTCCAAGAAAGATAATCATTTTTGGAATTTGATTGATCTTTCACCAATCGGTTAAACTCTGAGGTTAAAATGAGTTATTAAAAGAGAAGACTCGTATGAAAAAAATTATGCACACATTTAATGCACTTTTTGTGATAGGAGTTTTTACTCATACTCAAGCAATTGATTCTGATTAAAACTGCATGCTATTTACGAGCATTAACTATATTAAGATGATTAAATTTCATACTTGTTTTCAAAAATATAAAAATTGGCAATTAGATGTCAAAACTCTTTCATGAATAATCACCTTTGCGAGGATTGTGTGTAATAAAAAAAGGTTTGTGAATCCGAATAATATTTAGAAAGTGTATAAAATGAAATTATCCAAGTATGGATCAAAGCACATATCTAGAAGCTGAATCTTAAGCTTAATTATTAAATCGATTATTTAATTTTGATTAGAACTAATATAACTTGTGAGTACACCTAAGAGCTAGTGAAAGCACTACGTTTGTTTTCCTTAAATCATATATGTTGTATGTAATATTGGTAGCAATGTTCCATTTAAGCTAGATGTCTATCCTTAGCTTGGAATGAAGCTTCACTTGAGGAATTTAAGAAATAAAACATATAATCTTGGAATATGTGTTTAACGGAATAAACATATGCGGTTAATAAGTCTAACACAGCATGACATATCATTGAGCGAGTCTCAATGGATATATCTCAGTTGATGAGATTGAACATGAACTGAAACCTTATATCTAACTGAGGGATTCCTTATGTACATCATATTGTGTATGAGACGGGTGTAACACTTGTATAAGTGCAAGATGAGTTAACAACAACTTTATCTAAGTGAAAGTCATTAGATGACTGTTAAGACAAACATTCTAATGGAAGTTGTTTAGATTAGGAAAATAATTTATAGGCTTGATGTCATCCCTAGTAATGAAGACCTTATAGATATATACAGTGAAAATTTTAGGGTAATTATCATAGCCAACGAACTTGGAGTTTAGGAGGGGGCCAAACATTACTAAAGAAATGTTCATTGTTTACGGATTTTAAATAAAGAGTGTAGAACCGTAAGGGGGGTGAATACGGTTTTCTTGACATCTTCAAAGTTTACAAAACTTCAAGTCTTGAAGAAACCGAGAGGTGTAATGATCTACTTTGCAATGACAAGAATAAGTAGATAGATAGATGGATAGATAGAGAAAGATAGAGAGAGAGAGAGAGAGAGAGACCACGATATATGCTGGTTCAGGAAGGGGATTTAGTCCTTCCGTACTTCCAGTTTCAAATCCATAACACCTATAATATTCCTAGTATAGTCCTTATGGTGGAATATAAACCGTATTATAATTCACTCCACCGATATGCACTAAGATTGGCGTTCACAAAGAAGAGCTACTCCGTATGGTATTCCGCCCTTGTAATCTACCCATAAGAACCCGTGATTCTACTTAACCTATAATCTCTAAGAACTTCTCCTTGGAAGTATAACCAAAACCCCAACTAGATCCCTTAATGATCTAGGCTTGATCTCTCGGATACAAGACTCCCATTTCCAAACAATTGAATGATATTTTAATTGTTGAACCAAGTCCTAACTTAACCTAGAGACTTTATTCTATTAGAAAGGTATGAGAAAGAAGACCCTCTATTAAACACACAAGTATTGGTTAGGTACTTGTGTGGCTCTCTTACGGAGATGTGTTCTCTTCAATAGAATGATAAGATGATATGATTATAAGACTTTGATGTTAGACTTAGAAGATAGGTGAAGGGAAAAGAGAGGAAAGAATGTTTACAAGAGGTGAGGAATAAAAAGGCCAAGTGTAGGTATTTATAGGCTAAAAATCCCAAAAGTATAAAAACACTTCGCGAATGGCACGTTGCCTACGCGTTAGCGCACTAGATTCCCAAAGTGTTTTCTTCGGAATTTTGGCGTTTTAAATACCCGCACTTGTTAAACCCCAATTGTACTTCATGCTATAACCTTCAATCATTCTTACACTTAAGGTTAACCAACTCAAATAGTCCTTTGATAAAAGCGTTTGTGAAGTGTTTAAAATAGATTTAGGGGCCGTTTGTCCGATATCTAAGAGATAGAAAATAACTATCGGACAAGGATATATTTGGTATTCCTCCAAAGTAAATGCTCTAGTTAGAGACTAACCATGGTTTGAGAAGTGAGCTGGGGTAGAAGAGACTATTCTAAGAATACCAAGAATATGCTAAACTTGGTGAGGAAGTGTGGATCTTATGAGGGGAGAATTTAAAATTTGAATTTCAAATTGAATTTCCACATGTGTGAAATAGAAGGGAGGATGAGAATGAGTTGTATGTGATTGGCTTGGATATGATGTTGATATGATTGAAAAAAGCCTCTTGTTTGATATTCAAAATTGAATTTGAATTACACATGTAGGATAAAGATGAGGAAGTGATGAGGTAAGTTGAATTGGTGAGTTAGCATGATTAAGGGTTAGAATACAAGAGTGTGTGTATAAGTGTGTATGTGTGTGTGTATGTGTGTGTGTGTGTGTGTGTATATGTGTGTGTGTGTGTAATTTGAATTTCAAACATGAGAGAGTATGTGAGTGAGGAGAGGATAAGGTTTGTTAACATTAGATTCACCCTTATAACACAAGATCTGAAGGTATGGTAAAGTGGAAAAGAAATTGATCCATATTATTAGAGAGAAAAGATAAGAGATGGGAAGTTGTGTGTGTGGTTGAGAGAAAACATACACACACACACATACTTTTACAAATGTGAGCTTCACCCCTTCCTGGAAGTATGGAGGGGGTATTTATAGTCCTAGTGACACACAACTATCGTAGCTTGTCATTATTAGTCCTTATGTGTCACGCTATAAATAAACTAATGTAATTCCGTGTTTGTCACCATATTTTAAGGCTAACAATCTTCCCCCAATATGTGGACACATACGAAATTACTTACAATATTCCTAACAAGTACAAATACAATAAAATAAAGTCTTCCAAAGCGCTTCTAGAGCTGAAGATGTCTTCTGAGTACTCCTTGTCTTGAAACTTGTACTCCAGCTTGTATCTTCTGTGTCTTTACTTGTTCTGGAACCATTATAGTATGCATGAGTTGGATTAACTTCCCCCCAATTCATGCAGCATGTCTTGAAAAGCTTTCTTCATAGACTCCTTTTTGTCGAAGTTTCTGAATCAGCTTCCCCCCAAACCAACATCCCTATCTTGAGCAGATTCTGAAACATTGATGTAGCTTGAACAATCTTCTACTTGTCATCAAAGTGCACAGCGGAATTTTGTAGAAGTCAAACCACACTAACGACCACTGCTTCTTGTCATTAGGGCTTGGTGAATATTCGTTTGGGGGTGCATGCGAGAAATCAGCAACTGTTCTTCTCACGTTTGCAGAATACTTCACAAACCATTCTAAGTGAAGTAGTATACACTACTTCCCCCTGGAAGTTGACATGGTAACATCAAAGTCAATTAAGTCCTGAATGTACACATTTTCCCCCATGATGGTTGCGAACTCTCAGAAGCATCATTGTCGTGTACGTCTATATACTCGAGAAGTTCTTGTCATAAGCACAAATCTTGATATACAAAAGAATCATTACCCTCTTGACTTCACAAACCGTAAAGGAGTTGAAGCAAGAATCAAGAACACTTGGTATAATCAAGGTCTTGTGAATGAATGTCATCGAAGAACTTTGAAGATTTTGCTTAGACTGTGAAGTATCTTTGTCTTGGAATAGCACAAAAATACCCGTGAGAAGTGCTGATTACATCTCAACCTTTATACTCTCTGGCTAACTTACCAACCTCGTATTCTGTAGGCTATTGTCGTGACCACTTGGTGAAGTAAACCCGATATATCAAACTTGAAACTGAAGTAAAATCCCCCAAATTTGTTACTTAATCTTGCACTACTATAGATTGAAAAACGGTGCAGAAGTAAATCTCTAAGTACCTTATACCCAACTTTAAAAGTATAAGAGGTACAACACCTCTTGAAATTATCCACATCAGCATCTGCGTGTGACACTGAGTACTACAACGTAACTCCTTTAAGTGATAGTTATCCAGGTCTTCATCCAACCACCCCTTCACCGCTTTAAACTAGATAATCCAAGTCTTAATCATAACTGTATACGTTCAAGCAAGTCATCAATCGATAGAAAATAGAAGAAGGTCTCGATGATAAAATAAGTAGACGCCTTTGTGAAATCCTACTTCAATTGCAAATAAGGGATACCAAATCTACTTCGTAATCACTTGTCATCGTAATCCGAATCTCTAGCCGTTTTGTCGTTTAAGTGAATCTTTTCAGGATCATTTTGGGATTAGGTGTTGTTGTTTGTGTGGTGTGTTGTTATGGTTGATTGTGTCTTATGAGTCTTGATTCTTGATTGTGGTGTTTGTTTGTTGTTCTTGTTTTGATTATAATATTCCTAAATTCGGTCATATTCCCAAAGTCGGTCACATGCCCACCTGATGCGCGGATCGACCAAAACGCAGTGTCTTTAGTCAAAACATTATATTCACCCTTATAACACAAGATCCGGAGGTATGGTAAAGTGGAAAAGAAATTGAGCCATATTATTAGAGAGAAAAGATAAGAGATGGGAAGTTGTGTGTGTGGTTGAGAGAAAACACACACACACACTTTTACAAATGTGAGCTTCACCCCTCCATGGAAGTATGGAGGGGGTATTTATAGTCCTAGTGACACACAACTATCGTAGCTTGTCATTATTAGTCCCTATGTGTCACGCTATAAATAAACTAATGTAATTCCGTGTTTGTCACCATATTTTAAGGCTAACAAGGTTTGATTGTGACCGCCGCCTTGTTTTTATCAAACCGCCGCGAGACTTTAAGCAACCCGTCGTGTATTAAAATATTTAAACCGCCGTGGACATTGAATTTTAGGCAGAGTAACGTTTGTATTTTGTCATTTAATAATCAAACCGCCTTCAAACCTGTCAAACCGCCGCATAGAAGCGCAAACCGCCGTCAAGAACAATGGCAAACCGCTGGCTGTATTTTGATTATTTTAATCAACCCGCCTTTGACTTGGTCAAACCACCGTTTTATATAAGCAAACTGCCATGACCTTTGGCAAACCGCCGGCTAATAAAATTGATTATTATAATCAAACCGCCTTTGATCTGGTCAAACCGTCGGCTACGTTTTCCTTAAAACACGGATCTTGTCCCCTCTTTTTGTCAAACCGCCACCAAGAAAATGATTTTTTTATTCAAACCTCCACGAAGAACATCAAGAACGAAATAAGCAAAATCAGCCAAATAAGCTATTTCACTTCTCAAATAAGCTATAGGGGCTCAATACTAAGTGATTAGAAGAGAATAAAACACGAAATAACAACCATATCTTCGTGAATCATCAAATTCGAGCCAAACCACCACTTAGAACACATAAAAAAGTCAACCCTTTTTAAGCTTAAAATTCGAACTAGATGCTTATGAATCACTTTGAATGGTAACAATCTAACCTGTTTAACATGTAGATCAAGGAAAGAACAAGATTAACAACCAAATAAGCCCAAATTTTTTTGATCCGTGGGCTTTTTCCACAAAATAAGCCACGAAAATTTGAGCTTATGAACCACGAAATCAGTAGATTAACAACACGAATTCCCCCTGTGCTCTGGTGCCAATTGATAACATTAGATTCACCCTTATAACACAAGATCCGGAGGTATGGTAAAATGGAAAAGAAATTGATCCATGTTTATTAGAGAGAAAAGATAAGATATGAGAAGTTGTGTGTGTGGTTGAGAGAAAAGAAGGAATACACACACACTCACACTTTACAAAAGTGAACTTCTTGTCCCCTCATGGTGTAGTATGGAGGGGGGTATTTATAGTCCCGGCTTGACTAGCTAAATACACGACACGACTATAAATGATAAATGTAATTCTGGATTACTCACCATATTTTTAGGGCTAACACTTATAATGACCAAGACAACTGTTCAATATAAATAAAAGGCATTTGCCTCATTTGTTTCTGGCACACTCGATAATGTGACTCCATTTATGCATCTTTATTTTCAACTCATACGAAATCTCGCCATTGTTTTCGTGACCATTTAGGCAATTATTATTGAGTTTGACTATACAATAACTTTAGCTTTATGTTACGCTCTGGGCAGCGGACGTCGAAAGAAGAAAAAAGGTGAATTGTTACGTCCAAGGTAGCGGAAGGCGAAAGAGGAAAGAGAGTGTTGGTCGCGGCAGCGGAAGGCGGTTCGTAATAAGTTGGGATAGCCATCATACTTATTAATTGTTTAGGATATGAGTTTAGTATATGTGTTTGAGTCATGTTGAGATATGTATTCAAATTGTGTTAGGATAAGTGTTTGGTTTATGTGAGTTATCACATAACTAGTATTTAAGGTTTTACATCATTAATGAAAATCAATCAAGTTTTGTCAAATAAATTCTCTAGTCTTTTCTCTATATTCTTAAGTAGCTCGCACACGCTAAAAGT
The DNA here is from genome assembly GCA_026074375.1 of Tanacetum coccineum. Classification (NCBI taxonomy): domain Eukaryota; kingdom Viridiplantae; phylum Streptophyta; class Magnoliopsida; order Asterales; family Asteraceae; genus Tanacetum; species Tanacetum coccineum. The sequence goes on from BQNB010012930.1 coordinate 58,890, forward strand.
GGTGCTACTATCCAATACAACCCCTAACAAGGTCATATAAATTGGTGCTTTCATTGAGGGTCCTCGTTGAGAGGGCTACCAAATTAGGGTTCCAATAAAAAAAAGTTAATGTTCATCGATCACTATTCATTGAAGTTACTGTTCACCGCATAATGTTTACTGCGTACTGTTCATCGACATTTTTTACTGTTCTTCTACTTATTGTTTGCCGGATTACTATTCATGGCATCGGGCGACAACGAGTGTAACGCGGAAGACGTACTATTTAAGCTCTTGCAAATGGGTACTGTGGCCGAATACCATAATGAGTTTGAGATGCTTATACAACGAGTAACGGGGATCTCTAAATCTTTACTTAAATCGTTTTATATCTCCGAACTAAAACTGGTGTTACAAATAGAACTGTTGAGGACGAAGCCTACAACTATAGGAGAATCCTTCTCCTTAACTCGTATCGCCGATGCTCGTTTTTAGGAAGAGCGGCCCACTATAGCCATTGCCAAACCAAACGACCTCGCCGCAAGGGTACAAGTTCAAGATCTCGAGCAAACTACTCAAGGACGAGGAGACGAGCCTAATCGTATTTTGTTGGTTACGATTCATCACATGCTATACCATATCACTGTGTAAGTTCTGCATAAAGTCTTCTCTCCTCATGGGTATGTTGAGAAAGTCGCCACCTTCCAGAAGTCAGTTGGTTTTCAAGCACTTATTCTTCACGCCAGAATGCCAGAGCTGCAAGAAACTCATTACATGGGCGTAATATATATGATGGTTGTTGTCAACTAGATATACAATTCTTAAATCTTGAAGAGCTGCAAGTAAACCAAGATGACAACGTCTACTACTACTGGGAAAATTGTTTCTCGATTCTAAACGCTAACGGAGCTGATAATACCAAACTTCCACTTTCCGTCGATACCTTTGAAAACAATGGTGGTGATGATTCAGAACTTCATGTCTGTGACACATGGAAGTGTAGTTAGTGGATAGTGGGCATAGTTCTACACTTTCTTCTTTAGTTGACCACGGAAGTCCACGAGTTCTCCAACTATGGGAAAGAATTGGTATCGGTGATGTTCACGGGCTCATGAATAATGGGAGCATCCATAGTTTTGTTCAACCGAATGCGGGGGAGCGGATGCGTCTGCGAGCTATGGTGATGGGTCGGTCGTACCAGTGGGTCGGAGGATCACCGGAGGAAGCCACATGGGAATAGATGCCGGACCCTCGATCGGCATATTCTCCGTATCACCTTGAGGGCAAGGTGAATTTTAAAGGAGTGGGGAATGTTACACCCTGGGTAGAGGACGTCAGAAGAAGGGAAAAGGTGAAGTGTTGCGTCCAAGGTAGCAGAAGGCGAAAGAGGAAAAAGGGTGTTGGTCGCTGCAGCGAAAGGCGGTTCGTGATGGGTTGAGATAACCATCATACTTATCAATTGTTTAGGATATGTGTTTGAGTCGTGTTATGATATGTATTCAAATTATGTTAGGATAAGTGTTTGGTTTACGTGAGTTATCACATAACTTTTTTTTTGAACGACAAAATTTTATAAACTAGCAAGGAGCTAGAAAAGAAATTACAAAGATATTAAATGCGGGTTTTTAAGCCAAATCATCCTAGAAGAAATTCCTACTACATACTACTATTACACCAAAGAAAAGGAGGAATGAGACAATATTATCAAAAAGGATCGATCTAGGACGGCTTATTAACATCAAAAGTAGAACGATTCCGAAATACCAAATAAACAACCAAGCACGTAGAAGACTGCCTTCAATAAAAAAACCTTTTACTGGAAACCCGGAAGACGAATAGAAGAGAACACTCATCCCATTCTGAGAACTCGAACGCCAAAGCTGGAATCGATCTCCCACCAACGGCAAACACGATGCAAAACCTTCTGAGATTAGAGAACTTCGAAATAACAAATGATGGACATCCTCTTCATCCGAAAAAATAACCGTGTGTCAGAAGTGGACTCCAAAAATACACCTTTTGTTGGACCAGTTTTGTATTAGTAGGCAAAACCCCCGACGAGGTCGCCAATAAAAAACATTAATCTTAATAGGAATTAACTTAAAACTCACCTAGTCTGGTCAGAATGAGGGGAAGCACCAAATCTTCAATAGCAAGACGAGTACTTTCACACTAAAATTCACCACTGATAGAAAAGTGGGAAATCCAACGATCATTAGACCGTTGAAAGAACCACTGAATTCCTATCAAAACGAACTTAAATCTGATGAATCTTGTTGTTCGACCCATCCTCTAACTGATCTCCGAAAAGACGTATCAGGGGGCCAGCCATTTAGCCGCCACACAAAATATTGGGGAGCAGAATCAAGGGCCAAACAAACGCGGAACACAAACTCAACACATGGGAATATCCCTATACCAAGTCTCTGTTTCCAAAACTAGTAGATTGACCATCGCCGATACGTATAGAGGCAATACGACAAGAAATCACAAATCCAGATGACTTAAGCTCTTGAACTTCCTTTAATATTGAACTCCATATGGAATATCTCTTACAGATCTGAATGAGAATCAATCTTATCCCCATGAAACCGCTTGGATTAACACGAAACACAAAGAATCATCTTGCGAAAGTGTCGAAACTGTCCAAACACACTTTAAGAGGGAGCGCTCGATTAAGAAGCGAAATAACTCGAAACCCCAAGACTCCTGTTTCTTCTTCGATTGCTAACACTTATCCTACGCAATCCAGAAATTTTTTTCTCCAACATGCTGGCACCTTTAAAGAAGTTACTACGAATTGACTCCATAACCTTAAGCACGCCTTTAGGAACCTTAAAAATGGACATGTTATAAAGGGGAGATGCACCGAGAACTGATTTTAACAAAGTAAGCCTACCACCAATCGAGAGGTTTTCGCTTTCTCATTTAGACAAACCGAGTGAAGCTTTAAAATTACATTATCCCCAAGCCTTATGACGAGTCATCAAGCCCCACCATAACCCCAAGATAACGGAACTTGTTGTGTTTCTTAATAGTGCAACCTAAAGAAGAGCAATATCGACAACTCTACGACCGCGGGCCCCACACCCAAAATTTGGCTCTTATGAATATTAATCTGTAATCCCGACGCGAGATGGAAAACATTTAAGAATATTGATAATACTCATTCAATTATTATCAGACCATTCCCCCATTAAAAAAAGGCTGTTCAATCGCATAAAATAAATGAGTTAAAGCCAAAGATCCTAGATAACTGAATGCCTTGAAACCACATATTCATCAAATTGCTTTACAAACGGTGTTAAATGCAAAGGTTCCATAACAAGAATAAAAAGAAAAGGCGATAGGGATCACCTTGTTTAAGACCCCGATGGAATATGAAACTCGTCAGACGGACTTTCCGCATTTAAACTAGTATCGAAGCCTTAGCAAAATTCAGAAATACCTCATAATCCATGACACCAAGTCGAAGAATCCAAAAGCTCAAGGACGTCAAGCAAGAAGTTCCCAACGAACCGTGTCATAAGCTTAGCAAAAATAACTTAAAAAACAAGCTTTCTTTATCTTCCTTTTACTCATCAAGCACTTCGTTAAGAATGAAAGGACCATCCAAGATCTGTCTTCGTCTGCAACTAACGCGGATGAGTGTTAGACACTGTAGTCTGCTATAAGTCATAGCCAAACGCTTGCAAAATCTTAGTGACGACCTTATAATTACACCCTATTAAACTTATAGGGCGATAATCGTTGAACGAATTTTGCATCAGGACTTTTGGGATTAGAGGCAATAAAAGAGATTTACAACCCGTAGAGACACGAGCCATGTTTAATGAAATGCTCAAATGCTTTGTGTGTGAATCCAGACAATAACCTTCAAAATTTTCTAAGACATTAAAAAGTGAAACACGTCGGGCCGGTGACTTATTGACTCCACAATCCCACACAGCCAATTCTAATCTCATCATGAGACACATGACGCTCTTATGTCGGCAACTCTGATCTGTAGATATAACCGATTCGGGAAAAGGTGAAACTGAGTTTCAATCTAGCCTTTGTGGGCTTTATTAATAACGATGTCTTTATAGTGATGCTTTAAAGCTTCCTTCACTAAGATAGGAATATGTGCACCAGTACCATCAACAAACACTCCACACGGCTGCTAGTTTGACCGTTTCTTGTTAATGATTCCATGAAAATACTTCAAGTTCTCGTCACTTCAATAGCCCCATCTGGCTTTTGCTTTCTGACGTATTCCATATCTTCCAGTGTGTCTTTGTTCGTTCAGGTTAAACATTTTTGTCTTGTCGCCTAAAAATCAACGATCAATAGGTCCCTTTTTGTGTCCAATCGTTTATCAATATCACTGTAAGTCAGAAACAAGGTGTTCTTAGAACCTGCACTCTGAATTTTCTTATCGTTAACCCACAACCTGTAAATTTTTTGAGGCTCTTGTAACTTCTTTTTTATCCGTATCACATTTTTTTATTGTCCAGATAAGCCAAGGCGCGCAATGTCTGTTCCCCATATCATCCAAAACCAACGAGTTTGAACACGAATGATAGTACCTGAAAGGAATCGGTCCAAATTCCACTTTAACTTCACATAACAAAAATCGGACGTCGTTCGAAGGATGCGGTCCCAAATATAAACGCCGAAATGGAGGGGAAAAATAGTAAGAATACCATGCGAAACAAGGAACCTATCCAACTTACTCATTTTTTTCCGCCATAAGGGTGTGACCTGAAGTAAACGTTGTACCCTCCTTTTATTATCACTAAACCAAGAAGAAGTATGAATTGATTGTGAAAAAGCTCAGCGTTTTTAAGTCTCATTAAAACACGTACCTCGTCTTTCAACATTGGTACGCACTTCGTTATAGTCGCCCATTAAAATAGCCTCTCCATTCCAACGTCCCAACAAAATCAGTAAATATTCCCATAACACCCGTCTCAAAGAAGGTTGCTGCGGGGCGTAAATAGACACAACAAGAAGCTTAGTTTTACTAGGGATCCACGTCCCATAAATGGTACAACGATCCGTGTCGTAACATAATCTTTCTTGAAAAAAGATTCTCCCATAATAAAAGATTAACACCAGTATTACCAGCCGAATCACTAAACTCGGAGTCATAATTCGAGTTACCCCACATAAATTTCACATCCATGTGAGACACCTTCTCCATCTTCGTTTCTTGAATTGCAATAAAATTAAGTTTATTATTATTAGATAACTCCTTTACCCACTCTTTTTTGGACTTGCTACCAAGCCCTTGAATATTTTAAAGTACCCCCTTAAAATTCATCTAAAACAGCCTGTCACATTGCTATTTAATGATGGATTCGATATTTTTCAAACCCCTCCATAGAATACCCCATAGCCTACCCACTCTGTATTCAGTCTATTCGAGCACTCCCAAAACTGATCCCCCTTTATTAATTACACTTCCCCCAACAGAGTTAACGATAGCATCTTCTGGACCACTTGAGAATTGTTCATTACCTTAAGCACTCATCGTTGGTGAAAAACTCCTTATGTGTGTGTTTTCTTTGTCATTGATTCATTGATCCACTGGCGAGAACCCCGGGGGGTGTGACATAAGACGGACTCGGTTCCCATATTCTCCTCTACAGGCTTATTTAGACCTAATAGATCATTAATGTGTCCAAAAGGTGTCTTGTGTGATATTTCCTTATCCACGTGTACTCTGTGTGTTCCATTGATGAGAAGATTTTTCCTTTAAAAAATCGTGTTTCAGCAACTCTTCATCTTCACATTTATTAAACTCACCCTCCTTCTTTCTCATACGTGTTTATTATTTTCTTTAGATCCACTCCTTGACAGATTCGTCTTTGAGGAATAATCTTGTTCCTTTATAAGATTCAAAAGAAGAGTCCAAGTAACAGCTTTTTGCGCGAACCATATACACTTTACCTTTAAAAATAATTTAAAGATTCCAAAATGGAACATCGGATGTTAGTTAAAAAGCATAGACGCTTACGTCCAAAGGAAGTCTCATACGAGTCTTCTATGTTCAGCAATTCTACCCATTTGTTGTGTATGTGAAATTCAAATTAAGGTTGTGTGAGGAAGATGATGAATAGAAGATATGTGATGGAAAATATTTTGATGTGATATGTAGGAGCCTAAGTTTGAACATTGGGGGACAACAAGTACAATGAGGTACAAGGTGTAAAATAATGTGAGGATAAGATTGAGGAATGTTTAAGTGAGGAATGTTTAAGCTTGTGAAGGTTTGTAAAAAAGAAGTATGAAGATGGTGGTGATAAGTGTGAAATCAAAAGATTGATTTGAGTTGCTAATCACTTTGCCATTTAAAGGAGTGTATAGAATGTTTTTAGGGATGGGCAAGAGTGATTATAGAATGTTTTAGAGGAGTGTATAGAATGTTTTTAGGATTGTTTAGAAAAGAATGTTTAATCATTTTTTGTGATAAGAAGGATTAATGTGTTGTAGGAAATATACATTTAATCTTCTTCATTTTTAAGATTTTTTTTTGTTTGGGTAAAGGGTTTTCTACCCTAGCAAAGGTGAAACAAAAAACTCGACACGCCTCTCGCCTTAGCGCGTCTTATCGCACATTTTTACGTTTCATCGCACGCCACGCCTAAAGCCGATGCCTTGGTTTATTTCGTAACATGGAGGTAATGCTTCGCTCCTTGGCGCCGCCATAGAGTGCCTTTTAGAACACTGGGAAATCCGTGTGTGTGAGTCTAGTTTAGGGTGTTGGTGGCGTTGATAGCCGGAAGTTGTGGTTGTGCTGATTGTGGGAAGTTGTGGTGATGGTCAGTTAAAAAGACAAAAGGTGTTACGGTATATTCATATGAGAAAAATGAATTTAATTAAGCATAATGAGAAATGTTGATAGTGAGAAATGATCTAACATTTTATTAAGCAAAATGATCTTTAAAAAGTAGAACAAACATAATAAGTCAGAACCGTACGTACATAAAGTATTTAGTATGTCTTTTACTTTTTGTGCAACAAATCTTCTTCATAAGTCATAATTAGGGTGTAAATGAGACTAGTCAAATCGAACTTTGGCATAGCTTGAATCGACTCGATAATATTTTGTTCAACTCGAGCTCAACTTGATAGCTTGGCGAGCTTTCATAACAGAAGCTCAAACTCGTCTCGAGAAAGTTTAAATTAGGCTCGAGCTCGACTTGAAAAGCTCAAATTATTTGTAATAATGTGTTATTTTAACCACTAAAATTGAAACTTAAGATACGGTTTAAATCGGGCTCGATCACCACTCGAAAAAACGTAATATATTTGTAAATTTATATATAATCCCTTATGATATGCATAGTATATAAAAAACATATAAAATACTTAAAAAGATATACGACTCCAAGCTTTGATTTTACCGGTTTTACTAATAAAGACACCGCCTCCTCTAAAGCCTAACAAACACTAACAAGTGCCATATTTAATGAAATGGTTGGATAAGAAAGTCTAGTTTGACATGATTGTGAGACGGAAAGCATTTTTTTAGTGCCTACGCGCACCACATGCTTAGGATTTTCTACTAGTTATCCCCATAGACGGTGGAATATCTTACTATTATTAGGTATCGTCTCATGATTCCATTATTTCTGACTGATGCGGTATGTCTTGTTTTGTCGCGAGGCATGTTTAGATTCATTTGGGGAACATGCGGTTTATTGTAAAGAGTTCTCGAGCTTCAAGTACCGACCCAATATGGTTATGGGCGTACTTATTGACATATGTAGGCGTGCCGGGATCTCCGCTAAGAAAGAAGCACCTGTGAACTTTTTGACTGGCATGTCGAGTGAAAGATCCACACCCAAACCACTGATTGGGGTTTCTCCTCTGGTGGGGTTGGGGGTATTACAATGGGTCAGGCTGCTTTAAAAGCCGCATCGTGCAAAGTGACAAAATACAAGAAAGCATGCATTGAAAATCAACACGTGCTTATTTCTTTTGCATTTGATACCTTTAATTTCCTTGAAAATGAGACGGTGTAGCTACTCAACAACGGGTTATGAATAGGAACAAGCAAATGAACCCGCGCGTTGCGGCGGGGCTAATTTTTTCTCGAATAATTTTTTTTTACGTTTCGGGGGTTTTTTTTTGCCGATGCGTTATGCGGGGCTAATTTTTAATATTTTCTTTTTTTGTATGATTCGGGGAAAAAAAATTTGCGTTGGGACGGGCTAATATTTTCCCGAATATTTTCTTTTTTTGGGACGGTTTTGTAAATTTTTTTAAGGAATTTTTTGTGTAAGAAAATCGTAAATAGTTAAACGGTGAGGGTCCGTTTTGTATTTTTTTTTTACTTTGGGCCAGATTTTAGGCTATTTTTGGGTTTTTTTTGGCTAATTTTTTCCTGGATATTTCCTTTTTTTGTACGATTCGGGAATATTTTTTTTGCGTTGGGACGGGTTAATTTTTTCCCGAATATTTTCTTTTTTTGGGACGGTTCGATATCTTTTTATTTGGGCCGATGAATGTAAAAAAGTTGTGAACAATAAAAACTTGACGTGTTTTTTTTGTTAATTTTTTTACGGGATTTTTTGTGTAAGAAAATCGTAAATAGTTAAAAGTTGAGGGACCGTTTTGTATTTTTTTTTACTTTGGGCCAGATTTCAGGCTAATTTTGGGCTAGTTTTTTTTTTTTTTTTACTTTGGGCCACATTTTATGCGAATTTTTTAGGCTAGTTTGTCGACAAATGTGTTTATTAGTAATAATTTTTTTTATATGGCTTATGTGTTGGGCCTCATGTTTAAAGTGTTGTTTTTTTTTTGCTATATGGGTTTTTTTTTAATATAATGGGTTGTACGTTTGTGACCATATCGATTATTTTAAAGTTATTAGGTATCGAAGATGTTTCCGCGGGTATTTTTTTTATCTGAATAAATCAGAACTTTTGTAATATTTTTTTTCCCTCCTACTTTGTCCATACAAATTAAAAAAAAAACAACAAAAAAAAAACTAAAATCGGGCTGGCCCAAAATGGCAGCCCGTTACTGTAGCTAGAGGCCCACAGTCAAAACGACTGCGTATTAGTCGCCTATTGTGTAATATAGTAATGTTGTGACACCTAAATCCACAAATGTAGTTTTCAAAAGAATTAACTTTGCAATCAACAAGGGCTATTGGCGCAACTTGTTGCTCGTTTGCCCTCCAACACGATACCTATTTTATCACTATACTCGGTCTCAAAATAAGTGTCTAGTTTAACTTTTTAGAGTCAAACTGGTTCAACTTTGACATTAGATATATTTTTTTTTTGTTATATAATACTTCAAGAAAATTATACCAATGAAAATACACTTAGAACCCAATCATTTTATATATTTAACATCAAGTATTATATAACATACACAAAAATAGTTAAGGTCAAAATTGAATTAGTTTAACTCTGAAAAGTGAAACTGCGCATTTATTTTGGGACGGATGTATTATATATAATCCTTGAGTTGCAATTACTTAAAAGCTCGGAACACTCGATAATTACTCGAGTCTTGCCTATATAAGCCCCGGCTCGATAAAGCTCAAATCAAACGAGCCCCACTCGAGTGTAAGCTCGAGTTACTCGACAATAGCTCGACTCGTTTACACCAAAGTCCTTTTCCTTTCTCATCTCATGTTCTGACAATTGTTGCGCGCTGGTGTAACAAGAAAATTTATGTCATGTGCTTTTATAAATTAATGTTTAAAGGTTTTTAACAAATGACTGCCTTCAAGTTACTGGTTTAAAAATTAATCCCACTTTCTCATGTATTAAGAGCAAAGGGAACGGATGGCTGGTAGGTTGGCGCCAAGCCTTGGCGCGAGAAAGGCCGACGGCGCACCACTCCGTGGCTCGCGCCAAGCCTTCTCGCGCCGTGGCTAACAGCCCACGCCAAACTCAATTTTTTTTTTTTAAATCTATCCGTTAGGGGGAGCGGATATTCAAAAAAATACCCCCAAAATCACAATTTTACCCCTTTAAAAATCCTATAAATACCCCCTTTTTATTTCATACTTCACACACACTTTCAATACATCTTCTACTTCAATACTTCTCTTTTTTCTTTCAAATATGGATCAAAATAATCTCAACGATTTCGACCCAACCGACACATACGATCATTATGATGCTTTCTTTCAACCCGACTATGATCGATATATGCGGGATTATGAGTCGTATCAACATTATGTGGGTTTGTGTGAGCAAGAAGCCGGGGGTTCGAGTGATGGTCCAAAGAGGAGGAGGACATATATATTTCGTGAACGAGAAGAGGCGGAACAAAGGCTAATCGACGACTATTTTGGTGACGACGAGTATGAACCGAAATATCCTGAAGAAAAGTTTAGGCGCAGGTATCGTATGAGTTCTACACTTTTTAATAAAATACTCAACGATATCTTAAGTTATAATGTGCAACCCCTGCCTGAGTACTTTAGGTATTTTAGAGTACGGATCGATGCGATCGGTCGTAATAGTATTGGTCCTATTTTAAAGTGCACATCCGCCATACGCCAAATGGCATACGGCACTGCACCTGATGCATTTGATGAGTATTTGCAAATTGCTGAACGTACTTCACGAGAATGCTTAGATCACTTTACTAAATGCATTCACGTTTTATATCATAATAATTTTTTAAGAAGGCCAACTGCAACTGATATTCAAAAAACATATCAATTGCACGAAGAAAAACATGGACTCCCGGGAATGCTCGGGAGTATCGATTGTATGCATTGGGATTGGAAAAATTGCCCAAAGGCCTTACATGGGCAGTTCAAAAGGAGTACTCATAAATACCCAACTCTTATGTTAGAAGCTGTTGCTGATCAAAAATTGTGGATTTGGCATGCATATTTTGGGGTTCCTGGTGCGAATAATGATTTAAATGTGTTATATGGTTCCCCATTATTTGATGATGAAATTGCTGATATAGCTCCAGAGTGTCCGTTTGTTGTAAACGGGCATACATATAGGAAAGGTTACTATTTAGCCGACGGTATTTATCCAGCATGGTCTACGTTTGTCAAAACGTTTTCTGTTGCAAGGGATGAAAAATCCTTGAAGTTTAAGAGAGTTCAAGAAGCTGCAAGAAAAGATATTGAACGGGCATTCGGAGTCCTACAAGGTCGTTGGGGTATTATACGACAACCCGCGCGTGCAATGCAAATCAACACCCTCAAGAGAATCATGTATTGTTGTATAATTTTACATAACATGATATTGGAAGACGAGGGATTTGAAGTTAACTTCAGAGATATGTTCGTGAATCCAGCACCGAACATTGTTAGAGACTGGGTCGAAAGATGTGACTTACATGTTAGGAAGACAAAAGAACTACGCGATAGGAAAACACACACCGATCTTCGACAAGACCTTATGGAGCATCTATGGAATAATGATGATGAGTAGTTTGTGTTTTTATTTATGTAATGTTTAATAATGTTTAAGTTTTATGTAATTTTTAAGTTTTATGTAATTTTTAATATGTTTTAATTGAATAAAATTTAATTTGAGTTTATTTAAAAAAAATGCTATGGCACCAGAATTCTGGTGCCAAACCACTCCCACTGAATTCTGGTGCCATGGCATTTCTGGTGTCAAACTTCATTTTGCTGACGTGGCACAACTTTTGGAGTTTGACACCAAAAGTTTAGCACCACGACTCCCTGTGCTCTAAATAGCTTTCTCATGTAACGGATCCATTTTTTAATCTTGAAAAGTGAAAACCAACAATCAAAAGATTTTCCAAATAAATCACTCTACCTAATCCCCTTAAATAATTTTAAGAAAGCATCTTCATTTACTCCCTTTAATACCTACCTCCATTGTCCTCATTTATTTCCGAGTAAAGATTAACGTTGGATAGAACTTTCATTTTTGTTCTGCATCAAATTTTCCAAACTTTCTTTGTTTTGTTCGGCTTTCCCAGGATCTCTTCTGTCTCCATTTTATGTAAGATTTCTTCGATATGATCTGAATTGTATGACTGTTTCTCCGTGTTAACACTCTGTTTCTGAGTCTTTAAAATGTTTAGGATCTGAATATGACTTAGAAGGCTATGATTGATATTTCATCTTGCATTTTTTATTTGTTGGTGTGATTATATACAGTTATGTTAGCATCGAGTTCATTCTTGCCGGCTTATATTTTCTAGCAGAAGTTTCACCGGGATGGGTATAAATAAAAACAAGGGCTAATAGCCTGATAATGTATCATAGTTGTCACGATTTCCTTTTATATGTATTGAACAAAATTTTTTGCTATTCAGTGTACTAAACTCGATTTTATAGTATTTTTTATGTATTTTATGACCATTTCGCCCCTCATTTTATTTACCCGGAGGGGCAAAATGGTCATTTAATACACAAAAAATGCAATAAAATCGAGTTTAAAAATTTGTGCGATACATACATATAGATAGATATAGAAGGAAATCATGACAACTATCATACATTTAGCTGCCATTTTTTGTTCGATACATATAGAAGGAAAACCAACACTTATTTTGGTCGTCTTATAAACATTTTTTAAAAATGGGCGATGTTGATGAAGAAAATATAATATATATTTAGATGCCTTCCGTACTCATGAAATTATTGTGAAATTAACAAACATGCCCTATTTAGGGTGTGTTTGACAAAAGTTTCGGTAGGAGTGAGCTTAGTAGGAATAAGTTGTAGGCCGTAGCAATTTTTTTATATAAAAACGTTTGGTAGCGTAGCTGTAAGTGCAATGGCAGAGCTTGAATAATTTTTCTGAGTGCGCCCAAAGGTAATTCATGAAACTTAGGAGGGCCACACCACAGTTTATTAATAAAATTTAAGGCTTATAACATTTTTTATACATTAGTACAAGGGTATATGATGTAAATATGGCAAACCTTAGGGGGCATGACCCTTTCTCATAAGCTCCGCCCTTGTGTAGTTGTAATCATAATGTGTAAAACAACTCTTATATGCTTAACGCTCATAAATTCTACTTCATGTAGCGTTGAAAAATAGGTTTTCCGAAAAAATAAATAAAGCTACTTGCTTCTTACCAAAGGAGCATTAAATATGACAACGGTCAATGCTCATAGCTAACCGCTCCTAAATGCTCCACACCAAACACCCTAATAGGCTTATTGCCTATTGGTAATTTCGTACCTACAGCTGGTCATGCCACTGTCAAGTCTACGAATTCAAATATTTATCGATCTTAATCATCTGGCTGTTGGTTATATGAAATATAAGAATAATTAGTTAATCTAGTACACCAAATTTGACTAAATATCTAATTAGTTGTACTAAATGACCGGTGTCATCATCACATGCTAATCAGGTAATGGGAGAAAAAAGTTTGGTGCACCTTAAAATTTTTAATATACACTCTTAATTCATTATCAATTAAATAATTGATTTGCCTGATGACCAGGTTGTTAGCATAATTAAAAGACTATTATTTTGTGTGTTCTGTCATTGTGTTTCTTGCGCAATTATCATCTCTTTTCAAGTTCTCATTCATTGTAAAACAGAGATACATACAATGAGTTCTGCTCCCGTACAATTCTCATATCAAGAGATAGTATCCGTCACCAACAATTTTGATGATGTAAATGTAATCGGAAAAGGTGGATTAGGAAAAGTATACAAAGCAAAAGTCTCACAATCTGGAGAGCCGGTCGATGTTGCTGTACGAAGGATAGATCATAGCTATTGGTTGCAAGACAATGCATTCGCTAAGGAGATAGAAATACTTTCTAAACTTAAGCATAAAAATCTGATTTCACTAGTCGGGTTTTGTGACGAAAATGACGAGATACTGGTTATAAACAAGCATGCGGCCAATGCAAGTCTCTTCGAGCATCTTAGTGACCCCACTCTGACATGGATGAGAAGACTGAAGATAAGTGCTGGGGTCGCGAGTGCATTGAAATACATGCATAATCATAGTGTCATACATCATAATGTCAGCAGCACTACAATCTTACTAGACGAAAACTGGGAAGCCAAATTATCGGGCTTTGAATTTTGCATGGTAATTCAAGAAGGGCATCTAGATCCAGCTTATGAAAGGATTGGAGTTGGCAGCTACAAGTCGGACACTTTCTCCTTTGGTATTGTGTTATTTCAAATCCTGTGTGGAATGAAAGCATTTCTATCAAAGGATGGTACATTTCAAGCTCCATTGGCCATATTTCAATATGAAGACAGAAAACTACATAAGTTGGTAGATCAGGATCTGTACAAACAGATGGATCCGCAATCATTCAACATCTTTTCAGCAGTGGCATATGATTGCTTGAAAGAGCGACGAGCACCACCAAATATGAATCAAGTCCTTCAAAGACTTGAAAAAGCATTAAATTTTCAAGAGAAATATGAAAATCATGTGAGCCTAATCCTTCAACATCTAATTTATCTACTTTCTGTCATTTATAATTCTTTCTCATCATTGTGGTTGACATTACAGGAACACTCATCAACAGTCGTACGTAAAGGTCCCTCCAACGAAATGATGTCGACGGTAATTATTTTTTGTACATTACCGGAGTTTGTGGTAAACAATATCTAGTTAGTTCTTTTCCATACAAAAACTCGGCTATTTCACAAAAATAAATATAGCATCTATAAAGATAATTAGGCATAAGTATATCATTTATATTATATGTATGGGTGATCCCTATTGCCTAGTGGGTAGTGGCACCCCCTTAACGCATTTTTACAACTCTTTTGACAATATAACACAGTTTTTATCGTTTTTCATTGTGTATTTTCTCTCTTAATACTTTTGACTTATTAAACTTTATATTTTATGTTTCGTACTTTCAATTTTAAAATAAAAACAGAAAAAGTAAAAATAAAATAAAATAAGCATAAAAAAGAGGGGGGCGCCAAAATACATTTAAAAGAGTATAAATAACCAATTATATTAATTTTATATTGAATATTGTCATTGCCATACTGTAACAAGGGCACTGCACTTTTTTAGCCACCATTGGAGACAGCCTTATTTGGGGGTTGATTTAAAGTAAAGCACCTTTTACTACTAATAGCTTGAGGGGACATGTTAACTTATGTAGGTAGTGTTGGAATATGTCCAAGTATAAATTAATATATGTCCGGATTATTTATTCGAGCCTACGGGGACGCACGCGTTAATACGTAAAACAATTAAAGAATATATTAAATGTAATATATTTATGTGATAAGCATAACTTATGTTAAATAGTTAAAGTAAATATTTAATGAGTTATTAATATGACATTTAAGGAAAAAAAAGTACCGTTTTTTTCCTTTTAATTGTCATACACCCCCTATTAAGGATGGGAGAGGGTTTTCTTAGCAAGCACAAGAAAATTAAAGCCTATCTGAATAGAGGAGTTAAGGGATTTCATAGTTTAGAGACCTTGAAAAAACAAATCCCCTAAATCTCTCTCCATCTTTATCTTATTTCCGATCAACCAAAACTTCAAAAGGGTTTTCGTTCTTTTGTGGTTCGATCCCAAGGAAAAACCACAAGGGAATTTCAATCGTTGAATTCTACAGCACGTGTGGTTTTATTGCTTCTAGGGGTGGCAATTCGGGTCGGGTTCGGGTTGGCGGGTTCGGGTTGACAGGTTGGCGGGTCAGAAAACCTCAACCCGAACCTGACCCATTTAAATAATCGGGTCAGTTTTGTCAACCCTAACCTGTTTATACATAACCCGAACCTGACCCATTTAACCCGTATATATATTTGGGTTGACGGGTTAAATAGGTTACACGGGTTGAATAGGTTAAACGAGTTTTGGGTTGACCCATTTAACCCGTTTAATATACAAAAGTTGGCACATTACACGGGTTAAACACGTTAAATGGGTTTATGGGTCGACCATTTTAACCCACTTAACTCGTATAATAAAATATAAATAATTTTAAATTTAAGAAAAAAATCTTAAACGGGTTAGCGGGTCGACCCGCTTAATTTATTCTCAACCCGAACCTGACCTGTTTAATAAACGAGTTAGATAGGTCGACCCAAACCCGACCCAAATATATATAGACTCAACCCGAACCTGTTAATTTTCGTGTCAGTTTCAGGTTGGGTTTCGTGTCGGGTCAGAAATTGCCACCCCTACTTATCACTACTAGTACTAGCATACTTAATTGTTTGCTAAAGAACGTATTGTGTGTGTTGAAGTAGAGGGATTATACTTTGATCCTAGTGGTTACGCGTGGTGTTATACATACGCGTATATTCAAGAAGGTGTAACATTTATTGTTAAAAGGTACACATCTCTAATCTTGTTAATTATGAATTCTATACGTGTTTACTTTCCGCTGCGTACTCGTGTTTAATGGTTAATTAGATTTAAAATCCCAACAAAAACAACTGACCAAACACACCTACAATGTTGGAAGTGGTGGCGGCAGAATTAAATGGTGGCGACGGCAGAATGTGATAAGTGTGGCGGCAGATGATGTTGGAGAGGTGTGTGTTTTAAAGAGAGAACAAAGTTGAGATGAATAATATCGTGTGTTGATTGATAACCGTAAATAATATTCATATGTGTGTTGACAACTGTAAATAGAGATACACATTGGCAAAAGAGGTGGGTTACAACCAATACCTTCCCATGGTGTTTTAATAACTTTCCCAAATAGTTATTGACAACCAATACCTTCCGCAAATAAGTTTCCACATAAAGCTTTCAACTTTCCAGCTTTATTTCCAGCTTCAACTTAAAGTTTCAAACATTCCTAAATTAGATTTTCAACTTTCAAAAGGAGTATAGAGTAATAGATGGGTTGAATTATTCAAATCAACAATTAGCATTAAATCTACTTCCATATACGTGCATTAAATTTACAGCCA
>BQNB010012931.1:0-78161 GCA_026074375.1 Tanacetum coccineum
CTGGATAAAAGTTTTATATATCCGAATACCTTAACTTTCTATTTAAATAATATTTACGTGACACAAAATCTTGGGTCCGACTTCATTTTGAAAAAAATCATGAACTTTTACAAAAAAAATTACATTACGCGATAAACAACTATCAGGTTCCCATGAACACCCCGAGAATCCCGCTAAGTCCGCCCCTGGAATTGTTTCATGGGTTTTTGTTAACTAAAGCGAAAATATGAAATGTGAAACTTTTGACAATAATTTTTTGTTGTGAATTTAAAAAATTTAAGAGACTTGTTAATAACTAGTTATATCAAAAATTTTAATATATGAAATTTCCGATGACGGTTTCATGTTAGAACCCTTATTTTAGTGTTTTTTCAATTTAGATATCTAAAATTTTGGATAAAAGTTTTATATATCCGAATACCCAAAATTGGAAGCTCTCAACGAGGAGTCTCAATGAAAACACAAATTAATACGACTCTGTTAGGAATTGTATCGGGATAGGGCACCACTTTTGGCGTGTGCGAGCTCCATAAAAAATAAAGAGAAGAATGAGAGAATTATTAATCTTTAACTTGATTGAATAATTTATTATAATAAAAAAGTACAAGCGTATTTATAAGACAAAGTAGGGTAAAACCCTTACGTAGAAACCCTTCGTAAAACATTGAGGACAATGTTTCATTCTAGTATGGGGGGGGGGGGATCTTCGATTTGATTGTGCCTGCAGCCGTTGTTTCTCACGTAATCCCATTTTTACCACCAAAATTTCAAAAAAAAAAAAATTAAAATTTTTTCAAAAATAAAATAAGTGTTTTGTCACAATTTTGACTTTCCTGCTGGGTAGAATAAGAGTAAATTTTGACTCGATCGAGCGTGTTGAGCTCTAGCTTGTTCCTTAACTTTTAGACTAAGCGTTCGCGAATATTTGCGAAGAACGAAAAATGATAGTGTTAAGTATGAGTTGGATGCTAAACAAGGATTATTTGGAAATCTTAAGAGCTCATGTGTGTAATTTGTCGCTTTTTCTCCCATAAGATTCTAACCTGATTAATATACGTGCTACTTTTGGAAATTAAACTTAAATCAATAATTTTTATGTAGTATATAGCAAAAACTTTAGACTTAGTTCAAATTTATACTTGAATTTTTCAAAAAGACGTTTTCCCAATGTGTAAAAAAAATGATGATGAAAAATGCAAAAATATAATAAATATAAACTGTGGGTTGATAAAAGTTTGCTGTATCTTGCCGGCTCACAACCGATGTTACAGCCTTCTAAAGAAAGCCCATAGTAAGAATAATTATCCGAGACTGATAAAAGTTTGCTGCATCTTGCCGGCTCACAACCGATGTTGCAGCCTTCTAAAAGGTCGAGGGTTACAAATTGCAATAATGGTTAATATTAAGTGTGAATAAAAGATCTCTTTTTGTTAAATTCAAATATGCTTTTGAACTTTGGCTATTATATTTTATAAGCTATGTATATACGGAAAACCTGAGAGTTTTTGAAACCTAAGGTCCGTGAGTCCCGATACTAGTCTCTGTGGGGTGTCAAAAGCCTGGTCACTTAACCGCAAGGTTGGGATGTGCCGAGACGAAAGTCGCTACATGGGATGATCTCGCCTTCAAACTTATTATTCTCGGGTGGAACGTGAAACATAGAATGTTGCAAAACATTGATCCATGGTTGAAATTCAAAATAGCACATACACCCTAAGATATAAATTATCGGGAGTGAAAAGTTTACAAATTGCAAATATGAGTAGTGTTAGCATCTTAACTCATAATTAACGGTGATTTCGTTTTAAGCTTGGTTTGGAATAAGTGAAAAGTCAGGAATGATGAATTTATCCTTTTTGGGGCATTCTCGGATCGAAATGCATCTTGTTCTATGATCCCTTAAAGTTATTAAATAACGAAAGTCAAACGTTCTAGTTAGTTGATTAATATGAAAAAAAATGAAAAATACAAAAAGATGTGTAGGGATAAGAGTATATATATAAAAAATGGTAAAGACGGGGATTTTCAAAACTTATGAGTCTTTAACTTCCTCGATGAACACTTAGCTACTTTTCGAGGTTATTAGTCGAGGGTGATTGAGATTCTTAGTTTTCTAAATGCTTACTTCATAGCATTGCGTGAGGACACGGCAATACCTTAGTATGGGGGATTTTGGTATGTGTTTAATTACACACACCTTTTACCTTTAAAAACAAGTTAAAATAACCAAAAACGGACTTAAAATGCCAAAAATATGCTTGTTTTGCTAATTGTGTTGTGCAGGAACGGATATCTAAGAAAAGGACGAAAAACGAAGCCAAAACGACAAAACCGGACACGGAATGGAAAAGTGTGGTAAAGACAAAGTCAAGACAAAGCCCAAGTGTGAAAAAGTCAACCAAAGTCAACCCCGACAAATCTAAAGTCAAAAAGTGAAGAAAAATAAGTTTAGGGGCCAAAACTGTCAAGTCCTAACTTATTTAATGAAGGAAATAGAGAAGATGCTTGTGAGGGACCCAATCTACCAATACACCAAAGATATACCACATGGGTCATTTCTGCCAACCCTAGAAAGTTATACACCACAAGGACTTGTGGTGAAATAACAAGTATAACATTGGGGGACCTTTTCTGTCAAATCCCCAAACGTTTATAAACACATGGACTAAAATTGCAATGACATCTATAACCATGAGGGACCAATTGTGACAAACCCCCAAACCCTCACCCCGTTTTTGAAGTACTGTACATCTTCTTGATTCATTTCCCGCCAAACTTATAACCCCCCCTCCTGTCACTTTCCACCTTGATTCCTGTTCCCATAACAACAAAAATGTCACCACCACAAACCCCACCTCCTAGAAGTCAAAGTGACAGCTTGGCAATCCCAAATCACCTTATTGGCCAAGAACAATCAAGGGTTTTGATGAATTTGTGTGGGCAGCAAGCATAACCAAGGGCCAGGATTGACTTGTGTTTACACACACACAACAAACACAAGACGGGTTTTGTGTCTACAAAGAAGCACACAAGGAAGAGGACAAGAGGAGAAGACAAAAGTCCAAACCCTAGCTCGTCTATATAAAAAGCTTGTAAGCCATTGTGGCAAAGTATGTAGTTTTTAGCTCAGTTTAGTTTTTAACTTAATTTACTTTGATGTACTTGTACTCTTTTTTTTAATGAAAATTCAGTTTGTCTTTCACATTGTGTTCTAAGTTACTTGTACTTCTTTAAAAATCATATAAGCTCTTAATATAAGCCATCTTTAACCTGTTTTTAAACTTTGATACAAAAATTTAAGAAAAATTCAAAAGCCAAAGAAAAGGTTACTGTTTGATTAAGCTAAGGATGAATGGGCAGAAATGGATGGCTCATTGGGGTGCTTAGTATAGCTTATTTATAAGCTAAGGGGTAGGATTAGAGCTTATTTAGGTTCATACACTCCTGTTTTGAGCAAGGAGCCAAGGTACACTCCCTTTTAAATTTTTGCTTAAAGTTACTGTAGCAAGCTTATTTTCAGCTTATTTATGTCTTATTGTGCTTATTTGCTTTTGCTTTTTACCTTTTAGTGCTTAACCATACTTGTTTAATACTTGTCTTTTAAAATTTGTGCTTAAACTAGTCTTTATAGGTTTAAAATCCGTTTTTAAAAGTATAAAGGGGTGTTTGGGTTAAGCCCAAAATGGGTCAAAATGACAAGGTTATGGGTTGGTGTCACTTGGCCAACTTTGGCTTAAGTCATTAAGCTATTTTAAGTCTGTTTTCCAAAAATTAAAATCCGTTTAAAAGATAAATGGGGTGTTTGGGTAAGCCCAAAATGGTGTCAAAAATGGCAATGTCTATGGATTGTTGGTCATTTGGCCAACTTTGGCTTAGTTATTAAGCTTGTTTGAGTTGTTTTCCAAACTTTTTAAGTTCCAAAAAGAACTGTCTTCAAGGTTTTTCATTTGATCTCTCAAGGTTGTTGGATTTTAACGATGTTTCAAAGTGATTATTTTGCTTTAAGTTTTAAAAAACCTATAGTTGTAGTGCTATTTTGGTGTCATTTGTGTGTGCAAAAAAACCAACTAGCCAAAGCCTTAGGAATCCTTGTGTTTTGCTTAAGTCTGTCAACACATTTTTCAAGTTTTTCAAAAGTCAAAATCACCTATTTCTTTTTGCAAAAATCAGCAGCTTTAAATTGTTTTTAGAAGCTTAAAATTTGAGCACAAGCTCACCTCAAGCTATGCTCAATCTGTCTTAACTTTATTTTTCATTTTGAGCCTATTTGACAGCTTATTTTGAGCTGTCAAATTAAGCCCTTTTTTTAGTTCATTTCCCCTGGTGCTAGACACCCTTTTTCAAGCCCACTTTTCTAGCTTATTTGGCCTTAAGCCCTTAGTTCTTTTTAGCTTTTTAGACTGCCCTTAGGTCCATTGATAAGCCCTAGTAGCCTTAAGCCTTATTTCCCCCCTAGAGTGCTTAAGCCTAAGCACAAAAGTGGCCATTTGAATTTTTTTAAGCATAGTATAGGAGACAGCTTATTCTTGTTCCAGCTTATTTAGTGCTTTTTAATTGCTATCTTAGTGTTCTTACTTGCTTATTAGGATTATTGGTGGCCTGTGTTTGCTTATTACTTACTTTCTTTGCTTATTATGTGCTAAAAGTCCATATCAAAAAGCCACATTAAGTCTTTAAGCTTAGTTAAGCTTCCTGTCTATTTTAGCCTTTTCCAGCTTATTTAGTTGTTAGAATTTAGTTCTTAAGTGCTTATTTAGGTAGTGTTAGATAATTCATTCCAGCTTATTTGTTCAAAAGTTAGCTTAATAGTCCAAAAAGTCACAAAAATAAAGCCATTTTTGCCTTTAAGCTTAATACAAGCAAACTGCCATCAAAAAGCTCTTTTTCCAGCTTATTTTTAGCTTTTCTCAAAAAGCTGTAGTTATGAAAAATGATAAGCTCAAGGTGCTTATCAAGTTTGTGTAAAAAGTTTTGAAAAAGAAAAAAAAAGATAAGGGGAAACCCGGGTGAGCAAGACTCGAACCCGGGTCTCACCCTCAATACACCTCTTTTATAACACTCTTACCGCTGTGCCCTTGGGTCTTTTCTGTTAGACCCTTGGGCACTTTGATATATAAGGGGGTTTTGGCCAAAATAGCTATAAGCTCGTTTAAGCTTATTTTCGGCTTATTTATAAGCCGAATTTTGGGTTTCTTATTTTTCTTAGGATAGTTGTAGGATCAAGTAATTTTAGTAATTTTTTCAGAATTTTTAAAAATAGTTTAGTATTTTTTATAATTTAATTTCGTTAAAAGTTTTAAAAATTCATAAAAAATACAAAAATTATCAAAAAAATATTTTTCTTTTTTAGAAAATTTTCTTTAATCATATTTTACGTAGGAAAAATAGAAAAACTTTTGTAGGGTTAATTTTGCAAACTTTTGATTTTTAAAGAACGGGTTGGGGTAAGGAAATCTTGACTTGACTCGTTTTTGGGTTCAAACGACCTCCGTTTTCAGTATAGTCTTTTTTCATTCTTCATTATTAGTCCCACTAGAGTAGATTTTTAGAAGTAAAAAAATTCTTTGCTAGGGCTAATTTTTAATATTTTAGAATTTTAGACCTTTGTTCGGGATTCTGTCTCGTTTTTCAGCTTAAATTCATAATTTTTTTTTAGGTTTTTCTCAATGATTTTTGTTTGTTATTGATTTAATTTAGCTTTCTACTCTTCAAATTCATTAATCTCATTCAGTTCCAATTTTCAGACTGTATCGATTCTCCAACACAGCCTCGTTGGAAAAAAAACGACCCGGGGATATTCTATACTACTCCTCGGTTTCTTTGATTGTGTTTTTAGATTATATTTATTATATATATTTTATTATATATATTATTTATATCTTTAATCACCAATCAAATGTGCACGAGAAAGACCCTCTCATGTGTCACTTTCATACACATGCATGGGAAATTCAAAAAAAAGATGCCTTTGATTTAATTTCAAGACTTATGGTGCATTTGGTTTGGTTTAGGCATCCATATTTATAAAAGGGGGGATATGAACAAAAAAATTGACTTATGAACATGAGATGGACGATAACTAAAGTTTACACGAAAATATTTCGGCTTTTTGGGGTTTCGTTTGATCAAAAACGCGAAAAAAACGTTAATTTAACGTTTTAAAGTCGTTTAAAATAAATACTGGGTGTGACCTAAACTGCAAAACATAGAAAAGATAAAATAACTCAGTTATAATATCTAACATAATCAAAATCCAAAGTGGAACGGTTGTCGATGGACGGTTTTTCAGATGTACGCGGGTTAACTTTTCGGTAAACTTGCCGGATTCAAACGGTAACGTATAAAATCTCAAAAAAATAATGATCGGACAAAAGTTTAAAATATTGACCTAAAATTTTCGAGGTGTGACAAATTCTGTGTAATAGAATTAAAAATACTTTTGTTAAATCGGTGATTGAATTTTTATTTAACTGATTTTTATTTATTTATAAACTGTTTTTTCTATCGAAACAGGTTGGTTTTTTGAAATCAGTTTTAATTAAACAAAATTTTAATTTACAGATTTAAAATTACAGATCTATAACGATTTTAAAAGCAGTTGTTCATATCAGTTTATTTTGAAACCAAGATTGAGTTTCTATTAAACTGATCTAGTTGATTCATTGAAACAAAGATTGAGTTTCATTGAAGCTGATCCGGTACATGGCTATAGAAATCATGATTGAATTTCTTAGATACCGGTTTATAACGGTTTATTTAACTATTTGTGTGTGATCTTTCAGGTGTTCATATCAGTTTATTTTGAAACTAAGATTGAGTTTCTATTAAACTGGTCTATTTGATTCATTGAAACCAGTTTGAGTTTCTTTGAATCGAATTTGGTACAAGTTTAAATAAACCAAGTCGAGTTTAAATCTATAACAAGTTGTTTTTTAGAAAAAAACTTGCCAATAATATCTAAAACTCGACGAAAATACACAAAACTTGCCGAAAATACCCAAATTTTGCCAAAAATACCAATTAACTAGGGGTGGCAATTTCTGACTATAAACCCAAATAAAGCTTATGGAGATGAGAGCTTATGTAATCTCATTACATAAGCTACCAAGGTTGTAAGGCTTAAGAGTTTACCTTATAAAGCTTATCAAATTTTTTAATAACCAACAGTTTGAGCTTATTTGATGGGTTTATTAGCTTATAGAAAAACTGATAATGTTTGTAAGGTCATTTTGATATAAAGCTTATTTGATGGAGTTATAAAGCATATTAAAATTTCAATAAGCTCATAACCCACATCTATAACTAACCATTTTAGCTTATTTGATGGGTTTATTAGCTTATTGAAAACTTGGTAGCTTATGTAACTTGATAACCCAAACAAGCTAGCAGTTCGCGGATGCTGTTTATATAACGCTAATCGCTCATCGCCAAACACAGTCTTAATTAAAAAAAACTAATACTAACCGCCATACTTACGCTATCGTTATTCGATATAACAATTCAAATGGACACAAATTAATTAAAACCTAATTTGATAAACCTAGTGTTTCAAAATTAATCAATTACAATAACTAACAACTAAACGGAATTATACCTGTAACTGTAACGGAATAACAGATTAAAGTTAGGATTTGTGACAAGATGATGATGATGGATTGATCCTAGTGTTTTGAATCGGAGAGTGGTTTTGTGTGTATATATGTGATTTTTTTATAAAACCGTTATATAATAAGCGATATTGTTTAATTGGTTAGTCGAAATACTTCCTTTTAAGTGGTTTTGTATAACGGATCTTACAAAACATTAGCGTTTTAAACAAATTACGCTTAAAATCGTTTTGTTAAGAAGCACTATGTGATTAAGCACGTTGTTAATGGTACCAAATTAGTTTCAAACTAATCATGGAACCTCATATTAATATTTGGAATGTCACGAGTGACATGAAAGGATCTGCTCCCGAACTTGTTAAAAGGGAGACCGATACTCGAGTTACGTGTACGGTAGATGCTTTAAAGCATTCAGAAACTTTAAGTGCCATAACTATGCGTTATATGGTCTGAATAACATGAAAACTGAGGCCATGAGGGAATTCGACCTTAGATAATGGTGGATTAGCACTTCGGTATCATGCCATGTATATGGTGATAAGAGTTTAATTAACTCTTTCAACGCAGTTGAGAATGGAGAGAACAAATTTAGGCAACTCTCCAACTACTAGTATCAAGGGAAAAGGAGATGTGATTCACATCTGTAAAAGAGTCTAAGTTAACCAACGCGTTGTACGTGCCAGAGATTCCATAGGAATCTTGTGTCCGGATGGTTGCTTAATGATTTTTGGCTTTCATTTTGTGTTTGAATCAAATAAAAATTGAGTTAACAAATAACATAATTTGAGTCCGCACGGTCGGAGTTGTATCTCACTATGTTTGGATATTCGCTTTATGATATCCTTATTTGATCCGAGTGTAGGTATTGGTCGTCGATTCGGTGCGTTGTTGTAGTTTGTTTGGTTTGTTATGTTTGTGTCTTGTAATTTTAGCATCTTGCTAGTTTTATTTATATAATATATATTGCCTTTCAAAAAAAAAAAGTATGAAACTTGTGTTGAAGCCAAACTTACAAGATCATCTTTCAAATCGGTTGAACGAAAAATTGAACCACTTGATATGATACACACAAACATATGTGATTTGAAATCACTACCCACAAAAGGTGGCAATAAGTACTTTATCACGTTTATTGATGATTGTACAAAGTATTGCTACGTTTACTTGTTGAAAAGTAAAGATGAAGCTATAGACAAGTTTGTTCTATACAAAACCGAAGTTGAGAATCAACTTGGTCGGAAAATCAAGGTTGTACGAAGTGATAGAGGAGGTGAATACGTGTCTCCATTCGCTGATCTATGTGCGAAACATGGAATCAGACACGAGTTCACTGCTCCCTATTCACCTCAGCAAAACGGTATTGCCGAAAGGAAGAACCGTACCTTGAAAGAAATGGTTAATGCCATGTTGATAAGTTCTGGTTTAAGCCAGGACATGTGGGGGGAAGCCATTCTAACGGCTACTTATCTTTTAAATAAGATACCTCGTAAGGAAAAAGAGGAGACCCCTTATGAACTGTGGATGGGAAGAAAACCATCATATCAGTACTTATGAGTGTGGGGGTGTCTAGCCAAGGTAGCTGTGCCGACACCCAAGGCCCAAAAGATTGGACCTAAATATGTAGATTGTATATTCATTGGATATGCTAAGAATAGCAGTGCTTATCGTTTCATTGTACATGACTTGAAAAATCCGGATATACAAAAGAATGCAGTAATGGAATCAAGGAATGCTTCCTTCTTTGAAAATATATTTCCTTGTTTAACGAAAGAAACTGGAAGCTCATCTAGATTAGATGAAGAAGTTGTCCAAGATAAGAGACAACGAGATGATAATGATCTCCATGATGAGAGACAAGATCAACTCGAGGAAGAAGAGGTTGAACCGCGAAGAAGCAAAAGGGCAAGAACCGAGAAATCGTTTGGACCCGATTTTGTTTCTTTTATGGTAGAAAATGAACCCACGTCTTACCGAGAAGCGGTAACTTCCTCGGAAGGGAATCAATGGAAAAAATCCATTAAAAGTGAAATAGATTCTATTGTACAAAATCATATGTGGGAGCTCGTGGATTTACCTCCTGGTTGTAAACCACTAGGCTATAAATGGATCTTCAAAAAGAAGATGAAAGCCGATGGCACCATTGATAAGTACAAAGCAAGATTGGTAATCAAAGGATATAGACAACGTGAAGGTCTAGATTACTTTGATACTTATTCGCCTGTTACGCGAATAACCTCGATTAGAATGGTACTTGCTATTGCCGCATTAAGAAATTTGGAAGTTCACCAAATGGATGTGAAAATGGCATTTCTAAACGGAGATTTAGAAGAAGAAATATATATGAACCAACCTGAGGGTTTCATAGCTCCTGGAAAATACACATACCTTTTACCTAATAAAAAACAAGAGCTAAAAGGCCAAATAATGAAACAAAACTGACCATTTAAATGCATTGTTATGTGTATTTTGCGATTTGTGTCTTACAGGTACTAATATTAAATAAAAAGACGAAAAACGAAGCCAATACGGACAACACCGAGCACGGGAATGGAAAGAGCGCGA
This sequence comes from Tanacetum coccineum, assembly GCA_026074375.1. Taxonomy (NCBI): domain Eukaryota; kingdom Viridiplantae; phylum Streptophyta; class Magnoliopsida; order Asterales; family Asteraceae; genus Tanacetum; species Tanacetum coccineum. The sequence continues at coordinate 10,170 of BQNB010012931.1, forward strand.
AAAAACCAAAGCCAAAGGCATATCCATATTCTACGGACCAACCCGGGCCCACTTAATGGACTGGGTCAGCCCACAATCTTATTATACTAAAACCTAAGCCTTCTTAAATAAGCCTTACAAGTCCAAGTCCTCTAATCCATTTCCAGCCCAAAATCATATGTCCATTCCCTGGCCTAAAATATATAACCATGCCCAAGTCAAACCCAATACCCGGTCAAAGTCAAGACATATAAACCCCGAGTCAAAATTGATATACCTCTTATCCTTTTTCCCTCCCCTTTTCACCTTAGTGAACCAGGGTAAAATTCATTCAACCCACACTCGTCCCTTGTTTTTAAAATCTCCTTTGACACCCAACGAATGACACGCTGGCAATCCTAAGGCCAATGATTGGAGGATGTGACGTGCACTTAAACCAAGGGCTATGATGAAAGGATTTTTTAGGCGGTTTGGATTGAGGACAAGATTGAAAATTGGGGAGCGTCCTTGGGTTCTGGATCCTTCCTCTCCTCACTATAAAAGGAGGCCTCCTCACACAAAACCAGAAGGTCTAGTTTTTTAGCTTATTTTTAGTAGTAATTTAGCTTATTGTTTTTATTTTAATGTAATTTACTTTTAAAAGCTTGTATTCTCTTTGATTAATGAATAAAATTTTAGTGTTCGTTTAATTCGTGTTTAATTCATGTTTTTCTTTATTGCAATTATGGTTTAAATAAGTTTAAAATCAACTAAATAAGCTCTATAAGCTCTCTACTACTTCATAAGCTAACCATCATTCAGTTAAGCCTTAAAAAGCTTAACTGAATTAGTATTCACTTCAAATCTCACTCATAATTACCTCAGCTTATTAGGATGATAAGCCAATCATGGACGGGCTTATAGACCTCACCAGCTTGTTTCTTACAAGCTGGAGCTTGTAGATAATCTATTAAGAGCAGTATTTGATCCTTGTTTGAGCTAGGATCAAGGTACTTTCACTTTTCTATTTTTAAAGCTTTATTTCTTGTTTAGCTTATTTTCTGCTTATTGTTGGTTATTATTGTTTACTTAGTCTTATTAATGCTTAAAATTGTCTGCTAATAGTTTAGATTTAATTACTTTAAGTTTTTGCCTAAAACTATTAAAAAAACCAAAAAAAACCAAAAAAAACAATATATGCTTATTGTTCTAGCTGATTGATTAGTGCTTATTTGTAGTTAAATTTTGCTTAAAAGTTTTCCATATACTTAGATCTTAATCTGTTTTAAGTTTTTACAACTTATTTAAAACTATTTTAAGCTTAAATATAGTTTTCCAACTTATTAAGGAGTGTTTGGCACAAGCAGTACTAACCTAGGTTAGTACTGTTTGATTGCCTTGTGACCTTAAAGCCAAGTTTGATAAGATCAAACTAAGTTTATAAGTCAGTTTTAATAAGTGGTTAAAGTTTAAATCTCTAGTTTAAGGTTTAATCTAAACATGGTTTGAATCTGAGGTATCCTAGTGTGAAAATTTTGCTTATTTGCTTAGATCTTGATTAGTAGCATTTTGGTATTGATTTCATGCTTGTTATGGTTCAAAATTCATTAGAATGAGTTTAGTTTAAGTGTGCAATTGTCATTTGTGTTTAAGTCACAATCTGTCAGTTTCTAAGTATCAAATTCAAAGTTTAAAATCTAGTTTTCATAGCAAATTTTAGGTTAGATTAAGTATGTTTAAGGATCTAAAAATGAGAGAATAAGTTCTTTGTAGTCCAAACTTAATCTGTTTTAGATTTTTAAGTTTTCAAAACATCAGATTCTAGCTTATAATTAGGCCTGCAGTTAGGCATTTAGTATTTTATAAAAACTTGAAAAAAACCAAAACATAGGAATTTAGTTAAACTGCCATTTTTATTTTTCTTTTTCTTGCCTATTTCATTAGCTTATCTGCTTAAATTTTGCTTATCTTTGTTGTTTGAGTCCTAGTCTTAATCTGTTTTTAGTTCATAGCTTTATATGAGTGCTTAATGGTCCTTAAATTTGAGCTTAAAAAGTGGAAAAAGTCTTTAAATCTATTTTTGATGTCTGCTGTCCCAAATGCTTTCTAAGGATTTTCGGCTTATTTTGTTTGTTAAATTTCTATCCCTAGTGCTTATTAGGTCAAGGTGTTAGTCTGTTTCAGCTTATTGAGTTGTCCATTTGCTTATTTAGTTAGAAATCTCCAAGTAGTTTAGCCAATTTTGTCTAAATACTTATTAAGCAAACTGTCATCTTATGTTAGCTTGTTTCTGGCTTATTTTTAAGTTCTGAAAAAAGTTTTTTTTTAAGTTTCTTATTTCTGCTTATAGTTTAGCTTTTTCTAAAAAGAAAATAAAAAAACGTTTTTGCAAAAAGAATAGGTCCAAGACTCGAACCTCCGACCTACCCTTCACACACACAACACCTTAACCAGTTTGCCCTTGAGTCTTTTTCATAATACCTTTGCACTCTTAATTTCTTATACACAATTTTCAATTTTGGCTTATTAAGCTTATTTGCTTATTTCCAGCTTTTTCAAATAAGCTGGTGAACCCATTTTATTTTTCCTACATTGGTAATACTTTAAAACACTGTTAGTAATTTTGCCAGATTTTATAAATTAGTTTAGCATTTTTAATTAATTTTCTAGATTAAAATAGATTTTAATTCATAAAAAATAAAATAAAAATCAAAAAAATATAATTCTTTTTTCTAAAATTATTTTTAATCATTTAGGACTTTTAAAAATTAAATTTACATTTTTAGGGGTAAAATTTGATTATTTAGGTTTTTAAGTCACGTTTTAGAATCCCCGTTATCGTTTTTAGCCTAAATCCTTACTTGCCTTATTTAATTGCTTGCTTTTATTTGGTTTTACGTTTCATAAGTAGAAATAGAATCCAAATCCAAAATCCCTTGAAAAATTATTCAATCAGCGATCACAAACTCAAACAAAATTCTCAATTTGCGCTTCGTCGGGATACGACTCAGGGAGATTTGGTCATCACTTTTCCTAAAGTGATTTTTATTTCTTAACGGAATACTACTCTTATATTATTTGATAATAGGCCATTAAGTTTTATTATTTTATATATATATATATATATATATATTATATATAATTTATAGATATATTATATATATATATACAATAAATGCTATTTTGTCCCGAATCATTTATATATTGATCTCTTTTGGCTCTAGACTCAAAAAGTGCGTTTTGGTTTTAGTGATTGGAGGCTTGAGCAGACTGTCACCTCTTCAATATCAACAATCTCAGAGTGAGAAAGTCAATAAATTACGTGTTATGTCACCGCGTGAATTAAAACAAGATTTATTTTGAGGGAAACTTAAGTAGCTGAGGAGGGTTGTACATTGCATCACTGGATCCATGATGTCTTTTGTAAAAACTAAATACCGTCTTTGTGATATCTGATAGATTATTTATTTACTCAGTTTCTGCCTAGTGCATGGAGGGATCATTTCTTTTCACCCTTTACATAACTTTTTTTTCATTCTTCAACCCTTCAATATTTTCCAAGACGTCCTTACTAACACCATGTTGTGATTGTTCCGGTGCTAGCTCATGCCTTAGAAAACATTTTTCCCGTATTCTCATTCAACTCCATCTTACCTAAGGACTTTTATTCTATCTATTTGATGTCCCTGGGTAACACCTTCCGGTTCTGGTTGGATCGTGGGATAATACCTAACCTTAACCATGTTATACCTTCATCGATACGTCGCGAATTAGTAGTTGTTTGGGTATTAAGATCGTAACCATAAAACCATTTGAAAATCAATCAAAGTGTTTGATAAAGAGATTTGGCACTTTGAAAGTTTTGGATTTTCAGAAATACCCCCTACACATATGCATTATAATTGATATTGTTTTGCACATGGAGGAAAGAGTGTACTTAAGTCAAAGACGATCACATTTTAATCCAATCCTCTACCCCCTCAAAAATAGCATACCATTTTTTTGATATCAATGGATTAAATAGCTATATAAGTTTTGGAAAGCACATGGGAGACAACGGTTGTAGCATGATTATTATTGAAACATGTCAAACTTTATACTCCCCCTCAATAATAGATATTGGTGATACCAAAAGTAGAGTCGGAGGAGGGAGTGAAACTTTTAGCACACAAGTTTGAAAGATTTTGAATTCTTTTTTTGAAAAACTCTTGAAAAAGTGTCCTCATGATTTACTTGTTGATATATATTTATGAAAAGATATGTAAGCCATTTTACTTATGCTAATCACAAGTTCGAGAAGGTGCAAACTTCCCGTTGTTAGGATATATGTACTTAGTTGTACACTTTCCTTTGTTTGAAGTCCGAGTTCCAAGCGGAAATACTTAAAAGTCATTGTTTTGAGCAAACTTTTGAAAAGTTTTTGATATGTATGCTCTAAAACAAGAAGACTTCCCTTGTTTTTAAGGTAAAGCGTATTGAAGCGTACACTTTCCTTTTTATGAAAACTGAGTTGTGCATTGATGTGTACACAAGTCATTTAAAGAAAATTTTGAAGAATGACCCGTTTTGAAAACATTTTCGCAAACATTATTGTTGTTGAACTCTTGCTCAATGTACATTTATACTTACGTATCATTGTTGAATGACATGTCTAGAGGCGTAGATGCAATTGAATTTTGGTGAGAGACATGTCGTGAGAAGATTCTTCTTTACATTTTTCATTTTATATCATGGAAAATATTTTTGGATTTTTCTAGATTTTATAATTTTGTATTTTGATATTCAAAGGTTTTTTAATTTTGTATTTTTTTCTTCTAAAAATATTTACATAATATGTGATAATGCTCAAATTGAGTATATCTTTAGGCGCGTTATCATGGTTAATTTAACGTGCTTTTGCTACTAATATTGCACAAAGATGAATTTATATGTTTGTAGCAAGCAAAGACTAAGAAAGTGAAGGAAAAGATCAAGGAAAGTAGGAAAAATGAAAAGTTGTACGTATACGAAGAATTCCCAACAAGAACGAGTCTCGTGGATGCGTTATCGAGAAGAAAAATCACTTGGAGATCATTTCTGGGAGCAAAGAAAAATATTTTATTGACTTTGGAGTCATATGAGTCAAACCCGACCAAGAAACGAGCATCCGGGAAGCTAAAACGTAGAAAAGAAAAAAGTGCAAAATCTAAAAATTCAACCAGACGCGAGTCTCCTCTTTCAGGTCGTTTTGACCAAAAGTATATTCGAATGCATCCATACGAAAGGCTACTCCTTCAGGCCGAATGAACGACCCGAGCGCGCAGACTTTTATGTCAAAACGACCAAACTCAATCTGGTCGCGCGACCCGGCTTGCAAACGCACGGCTGGATGCTTCTAGCCTTCCCAAATTACATTTAAGTGCTCTAACTTCCCTAGTTCGATCATATGTCCATAATAACTTATATTTTAGTTATATTTATGACACTTTGTGCCCAAGAAACTTACTTAGTTGCTAAGGGATGCTTTCTACTATAAATAAAGGCCACATTTCTTGGTTTTCAACATGAAAAATTCCCCTTACACCATAATTAAGGACGAATTTCTCCACTCCATCACTCCCAAAATACCTTAAAACCCTCTACCAATTCTAGAAGTAGTGCAAGATCGCTTGAAGTTATGTGTTTCGCATCATTTTCCAGTTGGTAGATCCGTTGTAGTCAATTGGAGGTTTAAAGGTTGTTTAAAACCTTTATCTTTACGTATTGTAATCATACTTTGGGTAAACTCTTTTACTTTTTAAGATGTTTGTTATTGATATGATTGTTAAAACTTTGTGTTTGGTTGAAATAATCATGGATTAGTTTTTCTTCACTTGTGTGGAATGATGTAAACATTGATATGGAGTCTAGATATAGACATATGATTTGCTTATGATATTTGTTTGAATTCATATGAGTCTAGATAACTTGTTGGTAAATCATAACCAGGTCTATAGGTCAAAAGGATTTTTTGTGATGATTTGTTCCAAATGTTAGCGCGCATATATGTTTGGTATTTCATAGTTGACAACTATGAATAAACATGTTAAATCGATTTATAAAGGTTTAATCAAGAGTATAGGTCGAAAGGACTCTTATGAACAAGTTGGTAAAATCATATTGCTCATAAATGGATCGTAATGACATAGTTTGTAATAATGATCATAGGTCGAAAGGGTTCATTGATCCCAACCATGATATATACAATTTCATGATACTGCTCATTGACTTGGAATTCTGTGCTTTTGATTTGTGTGCTATTGCTTGATATCTACTCGATATTCCATACACTCCGCTGATATGAATACTAGTTCCAAACAAGTGTTGTTTTTACTTATTGAATTCTCATCTTTATAATTTTCGCGTTATTTGTTGCTTATATGGTATTTTGGGACGTGACACCCATTTTACCACTTTCGTGTTATTTGTTACATAGATTCTTCACAACCGAAAACACCTAAATCCTAGTGAACGACCTCAGCTTACCACACCAAGCTAGCTACACACGATAGGGTCATACTTGCCCGAATGTTTTCTTAGCTTAATCCCAGTCATCCTTGTAAAAATTTAAAAATCGTAGCTAACATGCATCAAGTTTTTGGTGTCGCTGTAAGGGATTTGTTTGTGTTTTTTTGTGCTTTGAATTCGTGTTTCATTTTATTTCATTTATGCTTGTTATTGCTTGCGAAAAAAAACCAACCACCAATCTGTCTTGAATAAATTTGTCTTGATTTGATTTGTTTCATTTTGTGTTATGTGACTACCGTGATTACTTGCGTGTTTGAGTTTTTGTTTGTTTTTGTCATTTTTCGTGTTTGTTTCGTCTTGTGTGACTAGATTCAGATTACAGCTTTTCCTTTAATGACATATTTGTGACTAGATTCTGCCTTATCATTTGATTTGAGTATGAGGCACAAATTCTACTTCCTTGGAATGATTATCATGATCATCTAGTGGGCTAGAAGCAAATGCTTGTTCTACTAAATCCTGAAGTGTAGTAGCATGTTTCTTAACTTGATCTAGATAACAGTGATGCATTAGCTCTTTTTGCTTAGAAAACTAATTAGCAGCTGGGCTCTGTTCAGTTATAGAGTCAATTACTCATTTATATACATTCCAGGGGCAATCACATTAGTGTTATTAACAACTTTTTTTGTTTACTCAGCCAAAAGATTATGTAGTGATTGGTTTTGACAAAAAAAATTCTGCAACAACTTGGGGTGCAAACCTTGATTCTGGAAACTGAGAAGTAATCAAAGGTTTTGAAGATAGAGGGTTTCCTAAGATAAGTTCTTTTAAAATTAGTGTTCACATTCTTTCCTTTTATGATCTTTTGTAACTCAGCATTAGCAAACATTTTGCCTTGTAATTATGCTGTCAAATCGGCATTTTTAACAATCTTACTATCCAATTGAGAAATTAAAGAATCGGTCTGGTCTTTGGTCTGAGCTCTTGTTTTCTTTATTGAATCATAAGGTTCCTTGTAAGTTGTAAGTCTATTTCAAATCCTCATTTTCTTTAAGTAATGTAGTCACACTATGTTCTAGCTCAATATTTATTGTCTCAATGTCATCAATATCCTTTTTCACTTTGGCTACATCACTAGATTCTTTCAAAAATCTTTCACTAAGCCCCAATGTCAAAGACTAGTTTTGCAATTAAAGTTAAAGAGAAGTACTATGTGCCTCCAATTTTTCAAAATCTTTTGCAAATGTACAAGTCTTTTTGATAAATATGTTGTAACATTAACTAGTTGTTTTGAAATATCAAAATTGGTCTTTTTAAGGACAATGTTTTCTGATTCATGATTTGGGTTTGTGAGCTCAGATGGTTTGTTTTCCCAGATATTATCAAATGTATGCAAGATAGTAAACATGATATCAGAAAACAAAACTACTTCTAAGAGACGATTATTTTCTTTTTCAAAAAATTGAAATTATTCAAGTGATTCGTTAGCTTCCTTCTCAAGAGATTTGTAGCCCCTTGAAAACTCAGTTGCTTCCTTCACAAACTTCTTCGATTCAAAGTGATTCATTCTAGGTCAATATGATGGGGGAAATAGGAACAATATATGTTTCCAAAGCTTTTCTGACTTCAAGGTGAACAGTTGAGTTCCAATTTTTAGCGGTCAAAGTCATTTTTGATTTAATAATGCGTTGAAAAATCTCAAGTTGTGCTTTAACTTCATTAAAACATTCTATTGCAAGACAATTTTTAGGAGTATCGCTTGAGGATTCCTCGTCCAAATTGAAAACATTTTTGTGATTTGACTGCTAAAACTGGCTTTGAAACAAAATTTTAAACTTTTATCTTGTCAAAAAAGAAACTTTGCTCTTTTGACTTTATTTTTTGTAGAATGAAAACCTCTTAAAGTCTGTTCAACTTTGAATAATTAATTGGTTTTAGTTCTCGTTTAAGTTTTTGCATTTTTGATTGGCTCTCATCAGCAAGTCTTAAAGTTTTATTAGAATCATACACAGAGAGAGGTTCATGATTTGCAGAAAGATCTTTACCATCATATAACATATTTTGTTCTTCTGAGCTTGTTGCAAATACAATGGATTTTGATAGCTAAGAGAAATTTTGTGTTCAGTATGATAAACAAAGTCTGGTTTTGGAGAAAGCATGTGAATTGTTAGAATTAATTGACCCGTTTTAACAATTATGTTTAACTCTTTTATCTTGTGCTCTGACTCTATGATTGGTTCTTCATCTTCACATTTTGAGAACTTCAATTTCAACTCATCTCGTACTTTTTCAAGAGTGGAATAAGCTGTTTCTTGATTTGAAATTTGGTTTTTAAGATTTGAAATTTATGTGTTAAAGGATTTAATCTTTTTTTACATAACTTCTAGTAAGTTCAACTAACTTTTGAGTTAAACGTTGTTCTGCATAAACAGAATTCCTATAACCAGTTTCAAGTTCATTATATTTTTGCTCATTGTATTCAAAAAATGTTTGTCGTCCCTTATACTGTGCAAACTCAAAGATTAATCTTTCATTTGCGACCTTAGCTACGCGATTAACCATGACACATCTATCTAATTATACTTTGAAATTAATAAGAAGAGATTCAAAGTAAGCATTGGTTTCCTCATTATTAACAGCATGCTGCTCAACGTCTCCTCCACTAAGGTTAACATTTGGAGTTTCATCCATGATATTGCTATCATATTGTTGTTCCACATATGTACCTTAAGTAGATCCATGTAGCTCATAATGATGCTCTTCTTGGGTACACAAATTATATATCTCATTAACATAATAATTGTTGAATTTTGATACCACAAAGATTTCATTTGTGTCATAAACAGGAGCAGTGTCCATGTTTGATGAAGCTTCCTGAAGCTTTTTCATAAAGATGCAATTTGCATTAAGTTCCCTTTCTTCTCATTCTTCGTGATAAGCAGTGGCTATGAAGTCATGTTGTTCTACAGTAAAAGGTATCCCAGCTTCTTCTTGTTGAACCAACATCAACCTTTCTATGTAATAAGTCGAATCTCTGACCCTAGACTTGTTTGTGCAGTTCCTTGCATAATGACCCAAACCCCTACAGTTATAGCACCATATTTGAGTTACATTATGCTCGTTTCCAAAATTCCCAACCACTAGTGTTGCAATATTTCCCTGTGGATTCCCAATAATCCAATTCCCATTCTGCCCTGCATTATATCCAACTATATGATTCCTCGCATTTTATGTCTGCCTATTCCCTTGATTCCCAGCATTAGCTGCAACCAATTGCATCTGCCAACCCTGATTCATATTCCTTGGTGGTTGTGCAATCGGCTTGTTATGGGTGTTTGATGAGATTCTCTGGTTGTTGTTAGTAGGTGTGGAATAGTGCTTCTTGAAAGCATTGGAGATGAGAGCAAAAGTTGTTTGCATAGCTTGCATAAATAATGGTGTCGATGATTGGATGTAGTTGCACAAATCTGTTACTGTTATTGGGTAATGGTTGTTGTACAATGATGTTGTTGAGGGGTAATGGTTGTTCAAGTGTAGACACTAGTAAAGGGTATATTGGTTGGTGTGGTGTGTTTACAAGGAGAGCAAGTGGAGCCTGAGTCCTAGAATATAGAGCTAAAGGATCATGAGTTTTAGCTAATCTTGTTACCCTTATCTCATTAGCTTTAATCTGGTTTTGCTTTAAGTAGTCGTACAGATGATTGTAATCCACTTTATGCAACTTCTATGACTGCTTAACACGTGTGACAAAGTGTGCCCATTCATGTTGTAGGTGCTTAAGAAACTTGAGGTTTGTTTCAATGATGGATGGTGTAAGCTTGTTTTTGTTTAAGTGATTGATAAGCTTAGAAAATCTGATGAAGTATGACTTTATAGTTTCACCCTCAGTTGATGGAAACCTATCTAACTCATCCAAAAGTATAAGTTTTTTTCTCCAGAATCCTAGTTTTTGTTCCTTTCATCAACCTCTGATCACGTTGCCACATTGCATGTGCATTCTCACAAACTATACCAAAACATAAAAACGGATGGTCAAACCCTAGTGTGTATGCATATTGCATGATCATCAGCCTCAACATTTCTTCATTCATTCTCAGTGAGTTCACATTCAGATTGGATTATGTACGAAGGAGGTACTGGAGGTGTACGGGTTTCATCACCAGGTTCTGGGATATATTGGTATTTGTAAGGACCTTCGAGAATAGATTTTGCAAGACGTTTTCCATTAGGTTTTCTCTTACAGTAACGAATCATTCTGCTTGACCATTGAACGTAGTTATCTTTTGATAGCATAGAAGGATGGTTTTCGAAACCATCAACAAAAATGTCTTGTTGAGTAGCCATTAGAAACTTGTGTTTAGTGAATCAAGATCTTAAGACAAAAAAGTGTTGATTTATGTTTTTGATTCGATGTTGTTTGTCTTTATGATTTGTATGTTATCTTGCCAAATGGTTTTGTAAGTTATCTCGCCAAATAAAACAAGTATTTTTCCAAATACAACTATCTCGCCAAAGACAAAACTATTTCGCCAAAGAAGTTATCTCGCCAAGAAATCTATTTCGCCAAAACCAAAAACTATCTCGCCAAATAAAAAAATATCTCACCACAATGTTTCCAAACTATTTCGCCAAGAATCTGCTTTGCCAAAGCCAATGTTTCGCTAAATTATTTCGCCAAATCTATCTCGCCAAAGCAATTGTTTCGCCAAAAACACTATTTTTCCAAAGCAATTTGTTTTGCCAAAAGCACTGTTTCGCCAAACATTAACACGTCAAAAACAGTTTTTGCGTAACCTTTTAAAACTCTTAAAAACACAATTTAACATGTTTTGGATCCGTTCTTTTTGCACTAATCTCTTCTATATCATGTATATAATCATAAAAATGTATGATTTTATATTATAACACGAGAAATACTAAAAAATGTAAAAGTTGCTCAAATCTTTTGTGTCACTTTTTATCTAAAACACATAATTAATATTTATAACCCAAGATATAAAGACAATCTTGCAAGAAGAAATGTTTTTACGCACAAAAAATCATGTTTTAAATCTATTTCGCCAAAAAATGATATTTTCAAATCCTTTTTAACACAAAATGCACACTAAATCATCCCATGATGAATAATACCAATTGTAATATATTTTTATTACTTAAACACACAAGAAATAAGCAAGAAATAAGATAGATAAGAAGTGGTGGTGTTGAAAAAGAAGAACACTTGTTATTTCGTCATATAAAAGAAAGAAATGAAATACAAGGAGGAGGATGTTTCTCTTTTCTCACACAGACACTCTTCATGTGAGGAGTGGGGATCTTATTTAAACTGAGTCCTCAATAGGGATGAGTAGGGATAAAGGTAATGGGTCGGATTTTGGTTTTGATTGGGCTTGACCGAAACGTATACAATATTAGTCTTAAAAAGCCCAAGCTCGGTTACCTAACTAGCTTTACAAACATTACAACAGTTGTAAACGTCTGGAATATCCATCACTTCATAAAAGAAATGTAATCTAAACAAAACTTATATTTCATTACCTACAACCCTCTATTATCAAAAGCCGGTCGACTTTTTCATATTAACATGTGCGGTAAAAGACAAAGCTTTCTGAAAAGGACAAGGACTCGAATGATAAAATGGGATAATTATAAATAATAACATGTACCAATCAAAATAAGAATCATCATTGATTATTATCCCGTATTTTCTTGTAAGGGAGAATTCCATATATACCCAAAACAAACTTCATAATTCCATATTTACCCAAATGACAAATTTTCAATGCACATGTACAATGCTTTTAAAGCATGTGTTGAGGAAATATGGAATTATGACTTTTGTTTTGGGTATATATAAGGAATTGCCCCTTTTTGTAAAGTTTACTAGTAGTCGAGTAAACATGGTCATTTTGAAATCAAATGATTTTTAATATGTATTTTATGGTTTTAATTATATATAGATTAGATAGTTGGACATATATGATAATTTTAATTTTTAGATTTGATATGTATGTAATTTTTAAATTAGATTGGATATATATGTAATATTGAAGCAAAAGAGAGACATAAGTGACAACTGACACTTTCTGGTTAACATTTATTCATTTACTTGGACGTTTTATTCTGAACACGTGAATATTAGACTTTACGTATAATCGTTAAGTTATTCCGTGTATAATGAGAAACATCTTTGAACGAATACCGTCACTAGACTAAGTTTAGTCTACATTAAGCAGGTACATTATTATTCTCATGAGCATGATTTTATAATCATATGCATTCGGTTTTACAAGTTTTACGTAAATCTTTCAAGTCTTTCATTATATTTCATGGATGCATGCACAATATATCCAATACCCTCACAACCTTTAAGGTATTAATACTACAAGTATTTACTACTTTTAAAATCAAATCCCCCTCCCTTTTTGCTTGTCCAAAACCGGCTCCCCTAAGTGGGCGTACCAACATTGCCATTACAACTTGATAACACAATATTTCCATAGAAATGCAAAGTCTAAAATCCATGAATTAAGAAAATCACTATTTTCTCTTGTCCTTCTCACTTCACATGTCTCCAAGGAGAGTCACAAGAATCCATCCCACTTTTTCTTTCTTGCTTTACAATGGGTCTTGGGATGGAGTAAAACCCCATTTTAGCTTACCATAAAGTACACTATAAAAGAACCAATTGCTAGTGAATGAAACACTCACATACATTTCATACATACATAAATCACCTGATTCTAAGGGTTCCAAGCAAAGGTTTTAAGGTTACATTAAGGTTGTAAGGAAAAGCTAGGGTTTGGGTATTAATGATTATTTGGTTTTCTAAGCTCTTCGGATTGTTTTATGCACTTCTTCGACCTCTAACATACCACCGTTTTGGTAATGCCTCTCATGTTAACCTAATTTAATCATATTTAACTTATCATGCATTATTTATATCACCTTTTTAGATTTTTTTTGTTAGAAGTTGATTTAAAACTTGTTGTAAAGTATAATAAATCTGCCCAGAAAATTGGTCACCTTCTAAGCTTATTTTAACCATGTTATTAAAGACTTTTGGCAAATCTCTTTTAACCACCATATACTTGTATGTCTTCGGAAGATTTCTACATAGGTTTGATGAATTTTAGAGTTCTTTTGGTATTATATATAAAATGTACAAAAAGGGTTGTCAATTAGCTATAGCTGCTAACTTCAGTGCCTTGAAACTATTATTTGGGTGCCTTAAATTTTGAATCTATGAGTGCAATCATAATGGTTGGAAAGTTAAGACATAGGGTTAAGTTAGGAAGTAGTTACGTTAAAAGAGGTTAAGTATTGAGTGAGTTATGGTCGTTTGTAGTTGGATAAAAATTCTGGACAACCCACTATTTTTCTGCTTTGGTATAAAAGTGTTGTAACTTGTTTTTCTAAGGGTTTTCACATGTGAAGTCTTATAAAACTCTAAAATAAAGTCTATATAGGTGATAAAAAATTTAAAATATCATAAGCATATAGTACTTATCGTTGTGTTCCTAAGGTGTCTTATTGAATTAGGCCGCGGTTAGGACACATTGTTTTCATACAAGCTTGCGTACTTATTACCGTTATAACTAATTTGAGGCGAGTTGCATAGCCCTACTTTTACCTGTTTAATACTCGTATTGAAATACTTTAGGGTGAGAATATACAGCTCGTTTTACTTATTGACACAAGTACTTAAACATTTGCGTATTACCTAAGTTACTTCATTGCCGTAAAGTCCTCACTATCATGAACCGTTAATTACGTTGAAAGTACGAGTGTTGTGAATAGATCTATTAGGGTTGACACCCTCATCTGGGTTTTTATAGCGCTTACTTGACTAGGTTGGTCTAACGGACGCATGTCATTTGAGGTAATACTAGGTGTTTAGCAAGGTACTTACCGGGGCAAATATACTAACAAGATTACGTTAAGGCTTCGATGTCATAAGCTTAGTGCAATAGTAACACTTTTCTGGATATTGTATTAATAACATCAAATGGTTAATACTTTTCTATATCAAATTCTCATGTTTATTGCCTTGTTTTATATATTATATTATATGAATATGGTACTTTATTCATTCATATTTGCAAATTTTAGGTTGTCAAGCATTGAAAGAAGATGCTGAAAATGGCCAGGAAGTTGATATAGAGGTCTAAACAAGAATAGTACCGATACTAAGTTATTCAGTAGAGGTACAAAATCCTACCAAGGGTACTAAATTTCTCTAGGAGGCTACTTAAGGCTAAAAAGAAGAATTGTATCACTACCAAATTATATAGTAGAGGTACTATATTTATCAAAAGGAGAAACACAAGAAAGAAGTAAAACTCGAGATATCAAAGACAGTTATGGCGTAAGTAATTCGTTGACTTACGCTGTAACCAATCACTATTTGGTGGATGATTATAAGCTTAAGATGAATTACGGCGTAATTAACCCGCAAGGGTTACACCGTAACTTTCCACGTGATGAGGAAGTATTTTGCTGATGTCAAGACTACGGCGTAACTAGGTCGTTGGAGTTACGCTGTAACTAGTAAAGAAAAGTAATTCGGGAGTACAAGAAGGAAGTTATGGCGTAACCGACTCTTTAGAGTTATATCGTAACTAATCCTTGATACACCAAGTTATATTAACTACGTGGACTAATGTTGTGCAATTTACATGAAGTTTATACTAAGGCACAAGGACTGAAAGTAATTCTACAAGAATGATGAGGGGGCAACTATGTATAAGTCCTAAAATACCCTTACCCTTATAAATACAAAACGAATGAAACTAATTCATTCATTATTTTTAATTTTGTGTGGATCGGACGACAAGAAAAGAAAGGGATTACCCTTTTTTGGGTACTATTCGACGAGGTTAAGGGCCAATCCCTTTGTGGTGGCCATTGCATTTCGAAATAGAGGATCGGGAACATGAATTAGTGCTATATGTACACACACTTTAACAATTAAATTTTGTTTTACTTTAATTATCCTTCAATGATTAATTTGATCTTGCTTCTTATTGTTTGAGTCATATTATTTATTGTGTTTAATTTATTGTTCTTGGCATTTTATTTGTTTATTATTCTCTTGTTTATTTAATTTAATCTTATAGTTTAATTTAACAATATAAATAGATAATTTATGTAGTATGCCCCTAGATCCTTATGCCTTTGTAGGATAATTCTAGAATAGGTGTAAGCCGATGCCTGTAACTTGAAAACCTATAGGTATCGGGTGTTAGTGAGAAACATACAGGCATATCTCATAGATTAGTTGGTTGGATTTAATGATTGTAAACTAAGAATATGTTACTTCTCCTCGCGAGTTCATTCCACTCAGGAATCATAGGTTAGGTGAGGATGCGGTTTTGAGCCTAACGACCTTAGATGCCTCTATTAAGATTATGGTTAGACAGTGTTTAATAATCATTCTTTTTTGATATCTTACGTGCCTATTGATTGATCCTTGTGTTTTGCGTAGTATAAGGTAGTGTAGAGCTTGTTAGTAGTGTTAGGCGTTGAAAAGTTGAAGCTAGTTAGTGAGTTACTCAAGATGGGATGGGTCCAATTCAATATGTAGGGGTTCAAATATCACTATCTCACTAGATAGGTACTTAAAAAGCTTAGGTAAAACCTTTTGTATAGTAAGTTCTAACCGGGGGTTTAATTGTCATGAAGTGATATTGTCGACATTAGATAAGTCTTTAAGATAGTTGGGGCCTTAATGACTATGAACTAGATGCCCAACTTCTGTGAGCAACGAGGTTGAGATCATAGGATTTTAGTAAGGTGGCGACCCTGAAATCAGGTCTAATGTATCTAGAACCCACTAATTTGAACGAGAATTAAACATTACACGTAGGATTATGATTAAGAGATATAGGGAAATTGACTAATTAAATGCGTTCATCCCTCCTAGTTGATTGCCATTATATCATTTGGTTTAGGTTTATTATACAGGATCACGTAGATCTTAAGTACAACATGTCATATCACTGCTTTCTTATGTAGATTGTCATTTTGATTAGACAACTTGAGAATACACACCGTTCTTAGGGTCGACACTCGGACTTACTTTAGGTATACTACATGTAATCGGGTAGACTGCCCGTTAGTGCATTGTAGATCATAGGGTGTACGAGTTTTATAAATTTAAAACTTGGTTTCTTATTTAAATAAAAACACGCATCAAGTTTATAGCCTCACTGGCGAGGAACGGTTTTGGTATTTTTGATTGTTTGATTGAAATATGTGTCTATGTTTATATGTTATGTGTTTGTGTGCTTGTGTTTGGTTAGTAATTTGTTTTTATTTTCGTATGCTGGATGAGTGTTTGTTTATTTCTAGTATGTGTGTTTGTTTGTTTGTGTGATTTAAAACTAAAAAATTCGTCCTCGGACTTGGTTACGGCGTAACTTGATATTGCTTGTTACGGCGTAATATGGGCACCAGGGACAAAAAAAGTATTTGGATTGGTTAATGAAGGTCATTCCCTGTGTTTTTGTGTGAGTCTTGGGTAAATTTGTTTTAACATAGAGATTGCCAACTTTTGTGTTTTAATAATTAGTGAGGATTTATACTAAGCTTGAAAAATGTGTTTTTACAAGTAATTACTTGGAGTATAAAAATGTAATGTAATGCCACTTGTGTCTAGATATAGAGATTCCTAATATTTATGTTTTTATTCATGCGGTATTAGTTTTAAGTCAAGTATTTGCTATTAATGAATGCTCTTTCTCGCTTGTTTGCTCTTGTTTATTATTTTTACACATTTAATGCACCGGGTTGTGATAGTGTGCCGGTTGAGCAAAAGGAACAAGTCGAGGAAATCTTGGTGGAATTAGAGGAGCATTGGTGACATGAGTCTAACTTAAAAGACTCGTTAATATAGAAAAGAGTTAATCAGGAGACAACCCGATCTTTTATTTTTTTCTTATTGGATTTTTGAACTTTTTAGTTTTAGATTTATTTTTGGCTTGGTGTGTTTTTAATCATGTTTTAAAGGTTTCTACAACAAGGAAATACAAGAGAAGTTTTGAAAAATCGTCTAGACGCATAATTAAGTTGGAAATTTTGGGGCACGACTTCAGCAGGTAATGATTGTTAAATTTTATACTAAATATATAATATATGATAAAATATAAAATATATATAAGTCTAAAAATCAACAAGATCAATAAAACCGAGAAGTAGTATAGAATGTTCCCGGGTCGTTTATCCCCAACGAGGCTGGACTGGAGAATCGATACAGTCGGAAGAATGGAGTTTGGATGAGAAAAATGATTTGAGAGTGTGGAAAGTTAAATTAAACAATAACAAACAAAAACGTTTAAGCAAAACCTAAAAATTATGAAATTAAACTAGAAAACGAGAGCACGAATCCCGAACAAAGGGGCTAAAACCTAAAAACTTCAAAATTAACCCTACGAAGAAATTTTTACTTCTAAACTACTCTAGGAGACAAATAACGAAGAATGAAAAAGACTAGACTGAAAACGGAGGTCGTTTGACCCAAAAACGAGTCAAGACAAAACCGCCACCCGAGCCCCGTTATTTAAAAATCAAAAAGTTGTAAAAATGACCCTACGAAAAGTTTTAAATTTTTCCTACAAACTATATGACAAAATAAAATTTTCTAAAAAAGAAAAATATTTTTTTGATAATTTTTGTATTTTTTATGAATTTTTAAAACTTTTAACTAAATTAAATTGTAAAAAATACTAAACTACTTCGAAAAATTCTGAAATTTTTACTAAAAATACTAGACACTATGACTAATCTACGAAAAATAAGAAACAAAAAATTAGCTTATTAATAAGCCCGGAATAAGCTGTATACAGCTTATAAGCTTAACAAGCCAAAACGTATATAAATACTAATGCCCTTGGGACTATAACGAAAAAGTCCCAAGGGCGCAGCGGTATGGTGTGTGTTATAAAGAGGGATCGTATCGAGGGGTACCGGGTTCGAGTCTTGCTCACCCAGTCCCCTTGTCTTTCCCTCTTTTTTTTTGGAAAAACTTTGTGAAGCAAAGTTGTTAAGCTCGTGGGGCTTAACAACTTTGTCAACTACAGCTTTTTATGAAAAGCTGTAAATAAGCTTAAAAATAAGCTTAAAAGTGACAGAATTGCTTATAATGGCTTAAAGGCTTGGAAAAGCTAAGCCTTTGGGCACTTGTGGACAAATAAGCTAAGCTAGGACAAAATAAGCTAAGGGATTATCTAAATCTAACCTAGATAAGCTTTAAAAAGCTAAGTGCTTAAACTAAATAAGCTGAATAAGTCTAAAGGTAAAATAAGCAGTCCCTACACCTAGGCTATGCAAAGCAGTCAAGGGGCTAGTTGAGGCCTAAAAATAAGCCATCAAATAAGCTTGCTAAGGGCTGAAACTGAAGGGACTTATCTAAGAGCTTATAGGCTCTCAAAATAAGCCAAGAACTTGGGCTTAAGAACACTACAAGCTTAGGAAAAAGGAAGCTTATTGTCTCCCCTTTGCACCAGGGGAGATTAAGGCTGAAATCAAGGGGCTTATTTGACAGCTTTTTAAAAGCTGTCAAATAAACTCTAAATAAGAAAATAAGCTTAAACAGATAGAGTACCCTAGCAAATGGATTTGTGCACCAATTTTTGACTTTTAAAAATCATTTTAACTTGCTGAATTTGTAAAGTGAAAAAGGGCTTTTGGTTTTTTTAAAACTGCTACTAAAAACACTTGGTGATTTTTGACTCAAAAGTCAAATGACACCAAGGTGTTGACAGCTTGTTTAAGATACACAAACACACACTTTTTTGAAACCTTAACTCAAAATCCAAGTGCTTATCTAAATAAGCACTTGTGGCTTTTTAAAAAAATCCCACAGTTAAAAAGATAGTTTAGAAAACTTTTGGAAAACAATTTTAAAAAAGTCAAATGACACCAAGTGTAGTTTTTGACAACTTGATTAAACACACAAATAGCACCATTTTTGTAATTAACACACAACTCAAAATCCCAAGTTCTTAACTAAAATAAGCACTTGTGGGTGTTCTTAAAACCACAGTTAAGAGATGACTTGGAAAAGCTTTGAAACAACAAATTTTAAACTTAAAAACTTTCAAAAACAGCCTCTAACCAGCTTAATACTTAAGCTAAAACTAGCTTGAGTACCACAACCCATACCAAAAGCCTTTTTGACCCGTTTTCCATGTTAACCCAAACACCCCCCTTAAGTCTAACTGTCCCAACCCTTATGTACTGTAAAAACTAATTTAAAAAACTAAAACAGCTAAAACCTTTTAATCTACTCACACTTAAAAAAGAATCACCTAAGTTAAAGCTATTTTGAAGACTAAAACCTACACCCTATTTATAGAAATAACTAGCTTATCTCCTAGCTTATTAGTACTAAATGACAGAATTTAACTCTTAAGTACTCAAAGAAATAAAACTATACCTACTTCAAATGCATTTGAATCACTAAACTACTAAACAAGTCTAAACCCAAGATTTAAAAACACAGAGAAAGATAAAGAATAAGCTGATTGAATAAGCTAATTTTATGCTAAAAATGAAATACACAAAATAAAACCTAGATTGAAATTTTCATGAACTTAGCCACTCTTTTGAGTGAGTGCTAAAATCATGAACCTAATGGCTCGCAACCTCTAAAACCTGAGCTATAAGCTCAATAAGCTGTATTAGCTTATTTACTCCAAAAGCTTCCAAAATTAATCAAATGACCTCAAGTGATCATGCTTTGATATAAAATGAACAAAACAAGTAAGTGAATGACTTTTAACAAGGATTTGACTGAATTCGAGCTTATTAACAAGTATAAGACTCAAAAGAGTATGAACTTATTGATAAAACAGCTTAATAAATCTGAAGAGTAAAACAATGAACTTAAGAGTGAATTTAATTGCTTAAAAATGAAAGTACAAGAAAAAAGATACAAAGTACAATGAATTAAAGCTAATATTGAAAAACTTAAAAGAAAATGCTTAAAAATAGGAAAATTTAACAAACAGAAAATCAAAACTCACTAACCTACTTAAAAACTACTTCTAGCTAAAAAAGGCTTTACAACTTTATATAGTAAAAACCACTAGGGTTCTTCTTTAATTTCGTCCTGCAGTTGTTGCTTGTTTGTAGAACACAACAAGAGATATGTGTTTGTGTTGTAGATAGAGTGAACACAAAGTAAATCCTGGCCCTCCATTTTTCTTGATGCCCAAACCTTTGATCCGAACCCTTGATCGAATGTGGTGGATTTATGGATTGCCAACATGGCAAATTTGTAGCTGGGAAGGTTTAGTGGAGGGGGGGGGGATGTTAAAACACCCTGGTTAATTGGGTAAAAAGAGATTGAGTGTGTTGGGGAGAGGGAAAGGGTTCACAGGCTTTGGGTTTTGGGATTTGGCTATGGCGGGAAAATTTGTTTGGGAAACAGAGAGAAAGTTAGGAGATGGCAAGTTGGTCCTCCACAGTGTTAAGGTGTTTGCAACCCTAGTCCCTTGTGTCTTTGCAAATTTGGGACGTGGCAATATAACCCCCCAAGGGTTACATAACCCTTTGCACCGTACGTCCTTGGGTGTTATAACTTAGGGGACTTGGCAGTTTTGCCCCTTATGGTTTAACTTTGCCAAATTGGCAGCTTGGGCCCTTGTCTTCATTTCCTTTTTTTTTCTTCTTTTAAAATAAGTTTAGGGATTTAGCAATTTTAACCCTCAAACTTTATTTTATCTCACAGTTTGACTATTGGATATTCGGGTTACTTGGGTTGACTTACAGGCTTGGGATTGGACTTTGAGTTTTTCCTTTTTACTCCTGCTTTCCATTCCGTGTCCTTTTAGGGTCGGTTTTAGGCTTGTTTTTCGTGTCCTTTTTCTTAATATACCGTGTCCTACAGCAATACAATTATAAAGCAAAACAACGTAAATTTTGGCATTTAAGTCCGTTTTTTTTGTATATTTTGTAGCTCGTTTTTAAAGGTAAAAGGTTATGTGTATATTAAACACATACCAAATGCTACATTTTGCAAGTTGGAAAAGATGATGCAGTAAGCCTTTACTCATGTTTCAAAAGAACTCTTAGATTTTTGTACAAGTCAACAAAACTGAGACTTCTGTCCATACCTGGGTTGTTCCTCATAATTAAGAAACTGTAACCAAGCAAAGGTAGAGATCTTAGAATTTCTGATTTGTATCTCAGTAATACACCTGCTCCATGAATCTCTAACTGACTAAGAAACCTTTGGAATCTCCTCCATACCTTTATAATCCACAAGCCATCTGTGTTAGGATACAGTGAATACCCTTCAAACGTTGCCATCAAAGAATGTCCTTCTTGCATCCTTTTTGGATCCCAAAAAATCATTTCCAACCATTTGGATTTGATGGCATTCACTTTTCTTTTTTGCATCATCATCTTAAGGAATTTAGCTAGATATCTTCTGGTATGGCCATTAGCAAGGTGGTCCTTGCTTTTCTTGTCTCTTCCTCCCTCTGGCCACTATTTCTTTCTCCGTTTTAGGAGTGCAAAATTTTAAATATGATCCTGATGTACAGTTGTGGACTGACACAGGACCATTCCCATTTTGGATAACCTCCCACATTGGATAGTCCTGTAATAGCCAAATAGGCCATCTTCATAGCCCATATAACAAATTCACGCCTATTTTGATAATATGGTTACGTTGATGGTTAAAGACTGTATGAGGAGTTGTTTGTGTTGGTGTTTGTTGTGATGATGGTGCAGTGGTGGTGTGGATTTTCATCTTGTGTTCCGACATGTTTTTAGTTTTGTTGGTTTGGAGATGAATAACTGTTTTATCTGTTCTTCTTATTTAGAGTTTTTCAAATGCTCTGATACACTGATGGTCCGGATAACTGAAATGGATCTTGCAGCCAATAAAGGGATGATAGCCAGGATGTATAAATACAAATGACAATGTAGAAACAATGATTATGAATACTATGTGTTAATGCGGAATCTTAACACAGGTACTAAGAAGAACAATGATCAACTGAATAACAACTTTATTAATGTGTTCTGAGGATTACAAGATTGCTAACTAAAGAATATTTTATACACTCTAGGAATCTTGTCTAGAACTCAGTACTAACTAGGCCTAGGTTCCTTTTATATATGAAGGATTAACCTAAAAGGCTACATATTTCCTTTTTTTTTCTAAAAATATCTCATAAATATTCTTTTAAATATTCTCAACGGTACTTAAATAACTTTCTACAAACGTAACTTAACTAACTAACAGTACTTAATACTTGTACTATCGTGTGTCGGTACTAAAAGATAGACTGTCAGATATTTAAAACTATTTGTACTATCGGGTACTAAAGATAAGAAAAACATTAATCCTAACATCTTTAGTGACATCACAATTTAATAAAACCAATATCTAAGTGAATAATAGCTTGTTCCATGAAAGCCTAATCTATTCCAAGTGTTGACTCTACATATGATTTGATTAGGGGTTGGTACTATCACTCAGCCTTCCAACGTCTATGTATCGTGTTTTATGCCTCTCTTGATCATGTAAGGCATAATACATGGATATTAAAGTCGTTAAGATTTCTTGGTCATGCAACATACTTTGTGATCTTCATACTCTACTCATTTGCTATAATAACATATGTGTAATACATTTCCACTATTCCCGTGCAACATCCACGCGTGGTAGTCAGTCGTACCACATGGTCTTAAAACAGAACCACATAATATAAACCAGTAAAATGCATGTGGCCTTAAGAACCTTACATATCAAAATATCCATATTAGGATTAACTTAACTATGATCATGTTAAATGTGCTTATAGAAGTACTTACTCGTTCGTCTAAGCGAACGCTCTAATTTTTTCTTGATAACTACGTGGAATTCACATTTTTGTCTTCTTGGGGATGATTCATTTCGATCCATCTATGGTTTAATGATGAATGATCACCTTTTATTTGTTAGTATCATGTACCACTAGTATTGCATAAGTAGAACTAGGGTTATGTCAAATACACAGTTAGAACACAAGTAATCGATTGGAAGTTTGTTTGTGGACAAACCCTTTGAGGGTTTTGTCTAACAATTAATAAAAAGAGGATTGATAAGTGTAAAATACACATATCCATTTATGCTTAAAATAGCCCAATTAAACCCAAAACAGACCAAAAATGGCCAACAATAAGCTTTGTAGAAAATGTGTTTTGGTGTGTGCAGTACGGATATATAAAAAATCACAAGAGAAACCGACAAAAACGGCAAGCAGGAAACGAGAACAAGAGTGTACAAAAGCACGGAAGGCAAAGCCATAAAAAGTACACCCTCATCCAAGCAGTTCAAAGGAATCAAACCATGGTCAACAGAAGGTCAACATAAAAAAGACAAAAACCCTAAATTGCCAATTTCAGTCCCCTCAACTTTCAGAAAAGTCCTAAAAATATCCCTAAAACCCTTATTGAGCCTTCAAAAGCCATAAAGACCTTACCCTATACTATTTAAACCAAAAGCCCAATCCATAAGCCCATTATACTAGTCCATTAACCTTTTCATAAACCACAAGGACCTATGATGCCATTTTCAAAACTTTGTTTTACACTAACAAATGGACAAAGCAAAGACAAGGCCATATTTGCAATTCCATCATACTTCAAAACTGAATTTTTACTCTTTCAAGTTAAAACAAATGGCGCCAAAAGCCAAACCCAACACACTATCACCCGTCTTCTCATTTCACCAGCTGTAAAAACAAAGGGCTTTCTACATTTGAGGGGTAACGGAGGTCTAATTTAAGAGCTCCAAAACACAAATGGCAAGTTAAAATTCAGTCCAAATCAAGAGCAATCATTAGTCCACTTAAAACAATTAAGCACAGGTATCCTGAAGAAAGCACACAGATGTGGTTTTTGCCCTCATTTCACTCAGAAAAAGAAACACAAGTGAGCCTCAAATGGATTGCCAGCTTGGCAATCCGTGTGAGGTCACTTAGTGAATCTAGACCTCAAAATGTTTGACCCAATGAGTTGGGTTTGATCTACAGGCAGAGATTGAATGGGCAGCCTCTAACAACTCAAGAGGCCTAGAAGCTTTCATGGATCACTAAATATAAGACCTTCCATCCACAACAACTAAGGGATCTTTTTCCTTTTAGTTTTTATAGCTTAGAGTAGCATTTTAAAAGCTTATTGTTTAATTTTGGATCAGTTGTATTACTTTTAAGTAATGTAATTACAGTTTAATTAATGAAGACTTAAGTTAATAAATTTTGAATCAAGAGTTTTTTTTACTTTCAACTCATAAGCTCTCTCAATAAGCCTGACTGTCTCAATAAGCTAATAAGCTCATATTAACGAGGTTTCAATTGCACTAGTCATTGGGGAAACGACCCAGGTGATCATTCTTACCCGGTTTAATATACGTATTATATATTATATATTAAAAAATAAACAATAAGTGATATATTTTTAAGAGTGGAGTTTTACTAAGTGTAACTTGGTAATTTTCTAATTGCTCGTTTTGAATTATTATTATATTGTGGTATTTGTTTTACAAGTATATAAAAACACACAATCAGTTTTTTTGTGCGCCGCTATGCCGCCGGGGACTCGTGTTAAGATTCCTTTATTTTTTGTTTGTTGATTTGGTTTGAAGATCTTTTCGTCCTCGAAAGTTTCATTCTTGTTATAAATATCAAAAAATCCAAAAAAAGTAAAAAAATATAAAAAGTAAAAAAAATATTTTCTTTTTCTTTTTATAGCTATCATATAAAAAAAATATATAAAAAAAATCAAAAATATAAAAATTGTCCTTTTAAAAAAAGAAATAAAATTAACAAAGTTGGTAAAAGAACACCAACATATAATACTCTCAATCGAGGTATTATCATTTCAATTTCCGGTGAACTTGGAATATAGTTCCCAAACATCAAAAACCAAAGATTAAAAACTTACATTTGTGTCTCTACGAAGTACGGCTACACCTTGAAAGGACAATTTTTGAGAGCAACCGTGAAGTAGTTGATTAATTGGTTAAGTCTCTTCCGTAGAAATACTGTTAAAATTCATCTGTTAAAAAATTATTCAAAAAAAACAAAAACCAAAAAAAAAAAAATCTAAAAATATAGTGGTAATTTTTGTTTGCTTTTTAATTTCTTTTATTTAGTGCATGTGCACTCATCTCAAGCTTCGTAATTTCGAAATCGTCGACAACAACAATAACAACGGATATTGTTGAGGAACCCGCGTTTCCAATAGGCCGACAATCGTTACCATGGCTCAAATGCTACAAGCTCCCAGTCAGGATACAATATCAATAGTTTGTTCACCGATAAATGCAAACAATTTGAGCTTTAAACAACCTTTTTGATTAATCTGTGCAAAGTTAATAAGTTCATAGTGTAGACAAAACCCCTCATAATCACCTTTCGATTTTTTCAACAAAAGTCCACTTCAACGTTTAGACATCCCAAAGTTCCGAACACTTCGATAAAGCTTTTGCTTTTTCCTTTTTCTCTAGACGGTGAAAGCCCGTGTTCTAAATTAGGAACCATCCTAGATCATTCTCACATGGATGACCTTGTTTAAGTCATAAATCTATCTTCCCACTTCGAAAACAACTTACCTTCGGAATGAAATCACTACTTTTTACCAAAAACCAAACGAAACTTTCAACGAAGCATGGGAACGTTTTAAAGGACTTCTTCGTCAATGTCCTCATCATGGTTTCTCGGAATTACATCAACTTGATACGTTTTACAATTCCTTGAATACCAATGATCAAGATGCCTTAGATTCCGCCGCGGGTGGCAATTTTCTAGATAAGATGCCTCGAGAAGGTTTAGCCATAATCGAAAGTAAATCAAAAGTGCGTTACTCAAGAAGTCGTCCAAATGATTCAAGAGCAATTACGAATGCTCCGTCTTCTACTTCTTCACCTTCTAATAATTCTTTCGAGATTCAACAAATGGCCGCCTTACTTGAAGACAAAATGAATATTCGAATGAGCCGTTTAGAGAAAGCGATTAGTGAAAAGAATGCTACGACTCTTGCTACCGTCAAAGCAGTCGAGGAAGTTTGTGTCACATGTGGTTCAAACCATAATTTCAATAATTGTCCGTTACTATACGATTTTCTTCCTTGTTTTTCAAATAAAATATTCATCAACTCCAACAAACCGCCGCCGTTGGCCATTTTTGTTCAAAAAGAAATCCTCCTAATTTGGCAAACCAAATGAGACTCACTCGGGTTGTCCAATCAACCAAGGATACCAAAGCCCGATATCCAAGGAAACAATTTTCATCGAATCAAAACCGTGGGAGGATATTCAACCAGAAACCGGCCAGAAACAATCAAGGAGCTGTTTAACAAGCCCCACCATAACAACCACCAACAAATCAACCTTTGGTTAAATCAAGCTTTAAACCTACCGTATTCACAAATTAAGGTGTTCTAAAACGGATTGTTGAAAGTTATGCTAAGGCTAATGTTGCGAACATGAATAACCTGCAAATAAAGTTGGATAATTTTCAAAGAAACCAAAATGATTTTCAAAGAGTTTACAATGATTCTCAAAAGAAGTAAGATGATTTTTAGAAGATGATGCTCAATTTCATGCAAAGATATCACACAAACCAAGCTTCAAGTTCAAGTTCGTTACCAAGCAATACAATTCCAAACCCTAGGAACGAAGCCAAGCAAATACCACACGAGAAGGAGGCTCATATGACAGACACTCTAATACCACCGCCGCCGGTGGTGGAAAAAGGAACCGAGGTGACAAAGGATACGGAGCACCTAGCACCTGAAACATCCAACCTTAAGTTGTCCAAGACTTCAGGAAAAGACAAAGAAACCCAAGCAAAGAGCCTTCTTTAGCCTCAAAAGACCAAGACTAGTTTGCCTTAAACCCCTCAAAGATATGCAAAAAGAGAAAATTCGTGAAAAGATTGAATATCCTAAACTTCAAGCTTATGGAAATTTTCCGGAATCTTCACTTGAGCTAAGGTTTTCGCGGATGCTCTCCATTCATATGCCAAAGTTTGCTCCAATGTTCAAAAAGATGCTAATAACAAAGAGACAAGTTAATCAGTTAACCAAGACACCTTTGAATAAAATTGTAGTTCGTTGTTCCCTTAAAAAGCTTCCTCCGGAAAAAGCTATGTTACCCCGTGTTCCTAATTTCTTATTCCATGTGATTTTTCGGAGTTTGATAATTGCTTAGCCCTAGCCGATTTAGGTGCTAGCATAAATCTCATGCCTCTTTCCATTTGGAAAAAGCTTGGACTCCCAGGCCTAAATGATACTAAAATGGTGTTAGAATTAGCCGACCGAACAATTTCCAAACCAACCGGTGTAGCCCGAAAAATGTTTTTTGTCCAAATAGAAGTTTACTTTCCGCCGACTTGTTTTTCTTGATTTCATACCGATCCTCGAGTACCGTTGATTACTTAGGAGACTTTTTTCTTAGAGCAGATCATGCTTTAATTGATAGTATACGAAGGAGATATAACTCTAAAATGATGACAATCTTAAACCTAAATGTGGTAGGACTACCTTTATTCGTACAACAATCTCAATCGGTTTGAAGAAAGTTGATCTTATGATGTTACGTAGTAGAATACTCCCAAGAAGTCTTATGATTTTTCCGACCAGTGCATATGCAATCCTTTTCCCGGACGCGATCCGAATGTTCAAATTCTTCTCCAACCTCCCCCTTTCGAGGAAAGTGATTTTTCCTACTCTTGGAAGAAGCTGATACTTTTCTTGTCTATAGCCATATGATCCAAGGTTCCACGCGAAAATGATGAAGGTTATTATGACCCAGAGGGGGACATTCTCCTTCTCGAATCTCTTCTCAATAGTGATCCTTCGCCATCACTAAATCAAGAAAGTTACTTACCAGAAATCAAGAAAGAGCTTAAAGTTTGTAAATCTGCCGAATTTTCAAATCGATGAACCTCCCGAGTTTGAACTAAGACTTACCACCTCATCTCGAATACGCATTTTATCAGATAACAACAAGTTTGCCTGTTATAATTGCAAAAAGATTTTAGCGATGATGAAAATACACTGCTCTCATAAAGGTTCTAATAAATCCCGAAACAAGCAATTGCTTGAAGCTCACTGACATTAAGGGAATAAACCCAAATTTTTGTTTCTCCATAAAATTCTAATGAAAGAAGACTATGAACAGCTCCCACATCATATGAAGGTTACATCCAAAATTCATGATGTATTAAAAAAAGGTTGAAAAAGTTCTCGAACGCTGGATGATCTACCCAATCTCGGATAGTCCTTGGTGAGCCCGTACACTGTGTACCAAAGAAAGGAAGGAATGACCGTATTAACAAATATGAAAACGAATTAGTGCCAGACAAGACGTGAAACAGGAAGTAGAGTATTGCATAGATTATCGTAAGTTGAACAAGCTACAAGAAAAGACCATTTCCCTTACCATTCATGGATCAAATGCTTGAGAGACTACGCAGAAATGAGTACTATTGTTTCCTTGACGGTTCTCTCGTTTATATCAAATTCCAATTGATCCCATAACCAAAAAAGACCCACATTTCACTTTCCAATACGAACATTTGCCTTATCCGCCGCATCCTTTTGGTTTTTAGCCAATGCGTCAAGGCTCGTTTTTCAAAGGTGTATGATGGCAATCTTCCATGACATGATTGAAAAGACAATGGAAGTCTTCATGGATGATTTCTCGGTTTTTGGAGATTCTTTTTCTACGTGCCTCACCAATCTAGAAAAAATGCTTAAACGGTGTGAAGACACCAACTTAGCTCTAAATTGGG
The DNA here is from genome assembly GCA_026074375.1 of Tanacetum coccineum. Taxonomy (NCBI): domain Eukaryota; kingdom Viridiplantae; phylum Streptophyta; class Magnoliopsida; order Asterales; family Asteraceae; genus Tanacetum; species Tanacetum coccineum. Next base: position 39,410 of record BQNB010012931.1, read on the forward strand.
AAAAAAGCCATTTCATGGTGAAAGAAGGTATCGTACTCGGACATAAGTTCGGAAGAAAGGAATTGAATTCACAAATCTAAGATCGATGTGATTTCTAAGCTACTCACCCCAACCACCCGTTAAGAAATTCGAAGTTTTCTCGGCGATGCTGGATTTTATAACCGCAGATTCATCAAAGACTTTTCAAAGATCTCTCGACCCATGACCCATCTCTTAGAGAAAAACACTCCTTTTATCTTCTCGGAAGATTGCATTCTAGCCTTTCAAACATTGAAAAAGAAGTTAACCGAAGCTCCAATTCTCATTGCTCCGAATTGGGACCAACCCTTTGAAATCATGTGTGATGCAAGTGATTATGCAATAGGTGCGGTTCTAGGGCAAAGGATTGAGAAGCATTTTAGACCAATTCATTATGCAAGTAAGACAATGACCGAAGCAGAATCAAACTACACAAACAACAAAAAGAGATTGCTTGCAATGTTACGCTTATGAGAAGTTTTCGATCAATCTAATCATAACAAAAGTGTTGTTTACAAACGGACCACTCCGCAATGGAAATACCTCTTTCAACAAGAAAGGGGGACGTCAAAGCAATATTGCTTAGTATGGGTCTTACATCTTCAAGAATACGATTTTTCAGTACTTGATACCAAGAGCTAAAAACTATGCAGCCGATCACCTCTCTCGACTTGAAAACCCCGTAATGAGAATGTTTTTGATCCTAAAGAGATTAATGAAACTTTCCTCTGAAACATTTGAATAACGTGACTTCTCATGAATACCAAAAACCCCTGATTTGCCGATATAGCAAATTACCACGCGGGGAATTTTCTTATCAAAGGAATGTCAACCCAATAAAAGAGGAAGTTTTTCAAGGATATAAAGCATTACTTTTGGGATGATCCCTATCTCTTTCGAACATGTGCAGATCAAATCATCCGTATATGTGTATATGGCCAAGAAGCTCTTGAAATTCTCAGGGCTTGTCATGAAGGACCCACCGGGGGCCATCATAGTGCTAATATCACTGCTCGTAAAGTATTTGATGCCGGTTTCTTTTGGCCTACAATTTATAAGGATGCTTACGAATTGATCAAATCTTGTGATGCATGTTAAAGACAAGGCAAGATTTCATATCGAGATGAGATGCCTCAAAATGCAATCCAAGTTTGTGAAATTTTCGATGTTTGGGGTATTGATTTTATGGGACCTTTTCCGTCGTCTAGAGGAAACAAATATATTCTCGTAGCCGTCGATTATCTTTCTAAATGGGTTGAAGCCAAGGCGCTCCCCACCAACGATGCTAGAGTAGTTGTCAAGTTTTTAAAATCCCTTTTCTCCCGATTCGGTGCTCCTAGAGCAATTATAAGCGATCGAGGGACCCATTTTTGTAACGATAAGTTTGCTAGAGTCATGTCAAAATATGGTGTCACCCATCGTCTTTCCACTCCTTACCACCCTCAAACGAGTGGTCAAGTTGAAGTCACGAATCGAGGTCTCAAAAGAATTTTGGAGAGGACGGTCGGAGAAAACCGTGCCTCATGGTCAGACAAGTTAGATGATGCATTATGGGCTTTTAGGACCGCTTACAAGACTCCAATTGGATGCACTCCGTACAAGTTAGTCTATGGAAAAGCATGTCACTTACCCGTCGAACTAGAACACAAGGCATATTGGGCTCTTAAGCATGCTAAGTGGTTAGATGTTGTTGCGTCCCAATCATTGTGCCATGGCTTCCAGTTTGATGAGGATTCTTCTGGCTTCTTTATTTTGAACTCGAACATCTTCTCGTTGATCTGACCAGTGGTTATCATTGGTTGATTTTCCAAAGCATATTTAAGCTTTGCATTGTATGATTGCTTGTAGGTTTCGCATAGCTTTAACTACTTCTTTTGCTGCTGAAAGTTCAAGGTCTTGGGCGACTAATCTCCATGCATCAGATTTATCCATTCTGATTGGTGTTTGATTAGCCTTGAGTTGGTAGCGTTTGTACAGTGCTCCTGGTTCTTCAGGCGTGAAGATAGTTTTTATGAAGATTCTAGGAAGTGGTTGGAAATCTTCATGACTTCTTCGCAGGTAGTCTTCATATTCTTCTGTAAGGTATTAGGGGACTGTAGAACTTCCTCCACAGAGTAGAGAGCTGCTGTTGCTAATTCCTTCATTTCTCCTGTGCATTCTGCAAAACAAAGGTTAACAAGTCTTGAAAGAGAATCTGCAAGGGTGTTATGTTAAGCCCAAAACAGACCAAAAAGTGCAACATATGCTTGTATATGTGTTTTATGAGTACATGATACGGATATATCAAAAATCACAAGAAAACCGTCAAAAAACGGGCAAAGCACGGACACGAGAACGGAAGAGTGTACCACAGCCGAAGCAAAGCCCAAAGAAAAAGTCAATCCTCAGTCGAACAGTCAAAGGAAAGTCAAACCATGGTCAACAAAAGTCAAAACACAAAAGGACAAAACCTCAAAATATCCATTTCAGTCCCTCAACTTTCCTTAAAATCCACAAATGGTCCCTAAACCCTTATTGGGCCTTTAAGCCCAAAACCATAAGCCCAAATACCTAGCCCATTATCTTTCTATGAAACCACAGGGGCTGATCCTGCCAATTATGAAAGTTCTTTTTACACTACAATTGAGAAAACAAAAGAAAGGGGCTGGTTTTGCAATTTTACAAAGTTTAAAATGAATTACTCTTTTCAGTTAGAAAATTGGGCGCCAAAGGTGTTTACTATAACACCTTTCTTCCTCATTCAGCCATCATGGTAAAAGAGAGGCAAATGGAAATTGAGGGCTCATTGTCAATTTATAAGGTCTACATCAATATGGCAGGGATAGATCAGTCTAATAACTAGCTCTTATTAGCTCACTCTCATGATCAAGCTACGCCAGAGCAAGGAAAGCACACAAGGATGTGGGTTTTACGCTAAATACACTCACACAACAAGCACAAATGAGCCTCAAACGGATTGCCAGCTTGGCAATCCTGTGTGATTTCATTTAGTGACCAACTGCTCAACAGTAAGATCCAATGATTGGAGAGATTGAAGGGAATGAGATAAAGAGGAGCGTTCAAGACTCAAGGGCCAGAGAGAGCTTCACTTTGTGCTATAAATAGGACCTCAGCTCACACACACAAGCATCTTTTCTTTTTTTCTAGCTTATTTCACCTAGATAATCTTTAAAGAATTTTGCTTATTGTAATTTTGTTTTCTTTTAATGCAGTTGTAATCCTCTTTTTATATAATGTAATCAAAGCTTTTAGATTAAATAAATGGCTGTGTTTGCTTTTAAATTTTCTTAATCTCTTTAACAACTCATAAGCTAAAATCGTCACAATAAGCGACTTATTAAGCTTAAATTTCAGCTCTTCAGATCTATAACTCATGATAGAGCTTAACCAACCTTAATCATACTTTTTACTCTAAAACGCACTTTAAAATACCTTATTTATTACCTTGGACCTGTAAAGGATTGTAAGCTTTTGGAAAGGGAGATCTAAAAAAGGAAGGATCTCCAAGGACTTAACTCCTAGCTTATTTATAAGCTAGGAGAGCTTGTAGCTGCCCTTCATTGGGTCCTCTTGTTCAGCTAGAGGATTGAGTAAGTTTCCTTTATTTTCCTTTTGTCTTTTAAATTTCTAGTTAGTTAAATGCTTATTAGTTAAATTGCTTAGTTGCTTATCTATTTGCTTATTAGAATCACTTAATAATTCTCTTAGTGCTTATTTTGTGATATAAATTGTTTTCATCTTTTACTATCCTTATAATCTGTACTCTTGATGTTTCATTTCTGTCATAAAAACTCATAAAAGTAGAAAATAGTGTAAAACTTTGATTATTGCTTATTAGGCTGTTGGATCATGTTTATTAAGTTTGTTTTAAGCTAATTAATATCTGGTTTGTAGTTTTGTTAAGTAGATTTCATTTTATAAAGCTTTTTCAAAACTATCAAGTGTATAAAGGAGTGTTTGGCATAACTCACTTTGACCTCAAATAGTCAAAGTGAGTCTTGGTTTTTACTTAAGTCAGTTGTTAATTCATTAGAGATTAGTTAAAAAATGAGTTTTCAAAAGTTAGATGTGAGATTTGATCAAATGAGGAGTTAAAAATTGTGTTTTAGCTGCCAGGTACTTAGTAGTTTTGAGTTTTATTATATAGCTTAATTATTGATACCTTATGCTCTTTGAGCTTTGTTAGTGTTTGCATTGTAATTGTATACACTCACTAAGAGTGTCTTAGTGCAGGCTTTCCCTCAAGGTAACCTGCACTATTGATTTTTACTTGTGTCAAGTGCATCAGCAGGAACTAAGTTGTTCCTGCTGTCACTTTTAAGCTTAGTTTTTAGCTTTTAATCTTAGGATTTAGAGTTCCATTTTTCTTATACTTATATTAAGAAGTAACATTAATATAGATAAGGGCTTAACTTTCATTCTTCTAGCTTATTTTACTTAGTACATTTTAGCTTAAAAGTCACTAAAAGACCAAAAAGACCAAAAACAGTAGGTAGATTTAATTAGCTTTTAAATATCAAATTCTAGCTTAGAAAATTAGGTTTTATTATTTAAATTAATAGCTCATAAGTAGTTTGATAAGCCTGCATAAGCTCAGGATCTGAATTTACTTATTAAGCATTTGAGCTTATTTAGTTTTTCAGCTTTTTTGGCTTATTCCTGAGTTTGCTACTTTTCTAGTCAATTTCAGATAGGTTCTAGAATTTTTAAGCCATATAATCTCCTTTCAAAATATAGTAAACACATTATCAGCTTTCTAAATCTTCTTTTGTTTTCAAAATTGAGCTTCATTTGAGCTTAATGCAGCTTATAAAGTAAAATCAAAGGGAAACCCCCATTCACTATAAACAGCTTATAAATAAGCTCTTTTTGAGCTTATTTGTGGTTTTCAGCTCAAGTTCCTTTTATTAAAATTTTCCGACTCCAACTTGTTCAAACAGCTTTGGTTTAAAAATTTTTTTTCATGAATAAGCATTTTTGAAATCCATCCACCTTATTATTTGGCTTAAAAGGACCCAGTGCTGCACTCAGGTGGCCTCAGGGTAAGTAGTGAAACTTTTAAGTTTTATTAGTTTTCTTCGTTAGTCCTTTTAGTTTACACTGTTAGTCCTTTAAGGACTAACTCCATTAGTCCTCAGTTAAGTCTTTGTTAGTTTAATAATTTTAATTAAATAATTAGGTTTAGTTTTTAATTAGTTTAATTAGACTTTAATTAAAAATAAAAATTAGGGGCTTTTATTTTATAAAATTTTTATCATTTTTCTCTTTTTAGTATAAATTTTTAAAATTTTTAGGTGTTTTTTATATTTTAATGTCATTGTTATTTTTTAAGCTTTTAATTAGTTTAAATTTTAGAAAATTCATATCTTAAAATCTAAAAAGTCAAAAATAGTGATTCCTTTTTCTAAAATTTTCTTTTTCTTTATTTTATCTAGGAAAAAATATAATTTCAATTATTTGCTATTTTTTTTATTTTTGAATTTAATTAAATTTAATTATTTTTTAATTCATTAAAAAATTCAAAAATAATCAAAAAAATATTTTTCTTTTTCTTAAAATTTTCTTTTGTCCTAATTTAGGTTTAGAAACTTAGTTTGCATTTTTAGGGTTACAACTTAGTATACTTGCTTATTGTCGCGTTTTATTTGTTTCCCGTTATTTGTTTAAGTGTTTAATTGCTTTTAATTGTTAATTTTTAATTGTTGCTTTTATTTGATAGTCATAGATAATCAAATCATCTATTTTCTCATTCAAATCATAATCCAAGCTTAAACGAGGTTTCAATTGCACAAGTCGTTGGGGAAACGACCCGGGTGATCATTCTTCCCGGTTAAGTATACGTATTATATATTATATTATATATATTTTTGAGAGTGGATTTTACTAAATGTAACTTGGTAATTTTCTTAATTGCTCTTTGGAATATTATTATATTGTGGTATATTTTACAAGTATATAAAACACACAATCATGCCCCACTCATACTTCTGATCCCTCTCAGTTAGGGAAGTAATAGGTTTAACAATATTCAAAAGTTTTGCTATGAAAACGTTAGTAAGTACCTGCCAATCCTAAAGAATAATCATATCACGGATGAGTGTCGTAGTACTTCCCCAATTCTTTACTGCCTCACACTAGTAACCTAGCATACAACTTCTCCTTCCTCAGTAATTCCAGCTTTAACTTCAAATGACACTCCATGCTCCTCTTCTTAACAAACAACACTGGTGCTCCTCACGGAAAATGACTAGGTCATATGAAACCTTCGTCTTGCAACTCTTGAAGTTGTTCAGACAATTCTTGCAGTTCCAAAGGTGCTAGACGATATGGAGACTTCACGAACTTGGCGGGGTTTCCACTCTTAGGAACTAAGTCTACCGACAACTCCAACTTGTCATTGCGTGTCATTGGACAATCTCCGGAAACACATCAACTAAAGGTCCTCGTACGACGGGAAATATACTCAATTATCGATTCACCTACCTTAGTTGTTTCATATAAGGTTTTCATGACTCCTTGAGTACGTTCACCATGAACCCCGAAGTATCGTCATCACCTTCACAACGGTATCCTACTACCTTCTCATGACTACTATCCAAACTTCTCTTGGACAACCGGTCCATTCCACAACACACAAAGCTTCCACACTCAACGGTATCCAACGAACTCCAAGGTTAACGAACATCGAATAGGATAACAACGAATATCGAGTCCAAGCTAGAAATGTATATAAAGATTCCACATAGCAATAGAACGTAGAATCAAATGACATAAGAATCGCTTTGAAAGAAAGGATACGTATATGCAACCGAGTGAAAATCGCAGACGAAAAGAAAATCATCGATACGTACCATAAAAAATGAACACATAAAAAAATATCAATACGAAAGACGGGAAATTCTATAATGCCTTATTCATCGACTTTACTTCGAAAAGACCAAATTAAATAATGTTTTATAAAAATCAAATATATTAAGAAAGTTACTTTAAGTAAAAAAATCATTTTAAATAATAATAAAATTGTCTTAAATGTAATCTTTGAAAAATTCATTCTGGTTGTCATAAAAAAATCTAGAGATTGTTATCTAAAGGTATATCGTACATTAACCACTAATTGATCACTTTAAACCCCCGACATTTTATAATAAAATAAAATTTATTATAACCCCATAAAAATTTTCATATCCTATTTTGTATCGACCAAATTAAACATATTCTTTTTTACAAAGATCATTTTTAAACACACAGTTTTTTTTTCTCAAACACAAACACAATACCTTCCAAAAGTTTTTTATAATTAGACATTAATTATGAAATATGTTACTCCAAACCAAATGACACCATAATATCAACAGGGATCGTACAATACCGTACAAATAACTCTAACACAATTCGATTTGTTTGAAAACGAAAGAAAATACAGGAACCAAAACTCAAAATAAAATCAATACAAACTCGTACAATAAAACGCATTGCAAGTACGTAACTACCCAAAATAAAACGTAAGGTCTACAAAATAAATAACTATTAAACAGAGCAAGACCGAAAAGCATCGATACTAACACGTCGCCAACAGGGTTTTACCAAAAACCAAGGGAATATAACAAAGAATGTAGTAAAGATTCCACACTAATATGTTAGGAACAATTAGTGCTTAAAAGAAACCTTTGATACTCATACGAGTAATCAATGCAATGAAAGAACTAACGAAAACCAATATACATCGAGACGTTGAATAGGAAAATCAGGTATCCTTACTAACAAAGTACGATGAAGGGATGCTAAGCTTAGACTTAGGAAATCCGAACAAAGAACCGAGCAAACGAACAACCTCTATAATAGTAAATACTTAGTATTTGCAATACGAGATAGAAGGAAACACTATCTAAAACAACTCAATCTTCAACATATCAACCAATTAGGGTAAAGAGAATAATATCTCTACCTCATCCCATCATCCTATAAGGAAGAACACATATCAATAAAAAAACATATTAACACTACCACCTTACACAACACAAATAAAATGCAATCGATGGTCACAAGTCTACGATGTGTTGATGCCTTTATAATATATTAGCCACCCATAAGTAATAAGTTCCTCCTTTTCACATGTGTACATTATCTTCCAAGATTACTCCATATCAATCATAATTCACGATATAAGCACATATACCACATTGCACTCTTAAACCACTCACACTTAACACATAAAAGATTCCACCATCAAATACTACTTACATTATATCAATTGAAATCGAAAAAGGAACGACATAAAGTAACAAAAAATCTCGCACAATTCCAAAAATACTAAAATATCGAAAGAAATAATCAATAACAACATGACAGGGTAAAGGACAGGATAAACTTATGCTGGGCCTCGCTTGGGTTTGACTTTGCCTCCGCAAGAATCACCCGACTCCATGGGTCCAACCCTATTACGCGAATTCGACAAAACATCAACTATCTTATCTCCTTCGGTTCCACAAGAGGCTCCTTATAACGCTTAAGTCCAGTTGGGAAAATGGTTCCCCAACAAGACTTCTTACGGGTGGGGGAAAAACATAGCTAAAATTACAATAAAGTAATACATATCTTTCCAATAATGGTAGGTGGCCAAAATAAAAAATGACAAACATAGCAAAATACGAGATATATAAGCATCAAAAATAAAGGGGGAAGCATAGCATTATAACATTAAAACACTTAAGCCCTAAATGCATCAACTTGAAGGACTCCAGTTATATTCTAGCTTCAACCACCACTTCTCTATAACCAATGCTCTGATACCAATATGTCCACAATACCCCGCAATGCGCGAAACAGCGAGGCGTAAACAAGAATGGATATCATCACAACACATGTGTCTATATATAAATACTAAAATGGAAAACTAAAGTAAAAGCCAAAGACAACAATTGTCATAACCTAATACCAAAACCTATGTATTCTTTATAAATGAGAAAGAGGTTCTCGTCAATAAAATGACATCAAAACATAATCCAACAATTCAATTCAAACGCATGTTATTTCAAACCGAAATCGATAAAGAAACTCCAAGGCATCCTAAACGTCTCTTCAAGCCACTTTGCGACTCGCTCCTATCTTAGCACCATTAAGCACACTAAAAAAACCTATGCTTAAAATGTCAATATAAAGTTAAGCGAGAATCATAGGTTTACGACATACAACAATATCCCAAAATAAACTTTTAATTAGCTGCTACAATTACCAAAAAAATCATGACACCAATTAACCACAACGGCGAATGTGCCCACGATCCACAATCATACCAAATTCATATGTGCGCCTACATGGCCTCATAATTAGCTCACGCAGTCTTAACCACTGTCACAAAAACAACGTCACCTCGTTTTGCATATTGGGTATCCATAATCCAAACATATCATATCGCAACACAACAGACGGAACGTGCCCACGATCCAATTAATACACATAACTACAACAGCAAGCTAAAAAGCATTTTAACACGACACAAGCATCATTCTAACCCCAAAATACATGAGAAAAAGGGGCTAATGAAACTCACCTTTGCTTAGCTATCCAAAAAAGATTCCAACAAAAAAGTTTCACAACAACAAGCCACAAATCTAACAACAAAAGAAATCGTGTTTTACATGCATACTAAGCCAAAAGCTTATGACATGTAAAATCATATGATGGCTGTCTAAGGTGTTCAATTAACCCATGTCACCCTCGACACCATACCAACTTTAACCACTTCGTTTAACTAGTTTCACTAGTTATCACAATTTGTTCAAAACTGAAGAATTTTTAAACGTGACTTAATACGTACTCAAAACCTCTACTTTAACGACCTCCATAATTCAATACCAAAAATCACCCTATGTTCAAATTATAAGTATATTAACTACCACATGATTCCCAATACCATTTACTGCAAAATCCACTCCTAAAAAATCTACTTCAAAACAGTCCCAATTCGGATCTGTTTGCACACTAAAAAGTTTGGACCTAAAAACCATACTTAAGACTCCAAATCAGAAGCTCTCCTTTGGGGGATTTCTAATATACACCTAGAACTAAAACACTTGTCGAAGGGAGAAGCTAAATTAGAATATTTAATTAGGGTTTATACCTAGTAAAATGAACCAAAATCTGACCCATATTCACATGCTTTGACAACTTTTCTTGCAACCAACGTTTGACTGACTTCCCAACCTCAAAAACCTTCGAGGCCAGATGTTCTAGAAACTAGACTCTCTGAGAACATCATAAGCACCAGAAACTTGACAAAAGCTATTACCATCATTGAGATATCAGCCAAACAACACAGTCCATAATTCTGCCCTAATCTAAATCAAATTCTAACGCGATCTAAACCCTAACGAATACACCCATATGATCCTAATTAAACCCTAATCATTATAACATGTTTATTATATCATTAATTACAGATGTTATGAAATCTTAATTATCCATCATAATAATTATACATGTTTTAATGAAATTAACTAATAAGATATAATTATATACCCTTAAATCTTCAAATCTTGAACACAAAAATCACCAAACTTGAAAAAAAAAAAATTTCTTCTTCCTCCTTTGATAAAATTCGGCTGGGACAATTAAAAACAAGGGGGAGAAGGGTTTTTGATTATAGAGTTTACAAAAAGTTTAGGAAACATTATCTTTTACCAATTTTAATTAGAGTAAGATTTGTTTTCCTTTTTTTCTTTTCCTTCCTTTTTTTGGCCGATTTCCCCTTTATATATATATTTTTATATTTATTTATTTATTTATTTATTAATTACTTAATTATTTGCATTACCTTAAGTTTTTATAAAAACCTAAGCTTATTTGAGTATACCTTTTTGCGTAAACGCAATTTACTAGACTTTTAAAATAAATAACTTTTCATTTTTATTTTAACCTAACTTTCCAAAAATAGAAATTCACATTTCATTCTTATTCTAACTACTAACACCTATTCATACCTAACATTACTAACACATAAATACACGTTATACGTAATAATACATTTCAACGATAAATCACTAAAACGCTTAAATCACAAAATAATATTTCCTTGTCAAAAAAGTAAAACGAAATGAATTCAACCAATCGACACCACCATACAATCTATCATTGAATGAACACCCTCAATAGACTTACTACCAATCCCTCACATAATCCACAAAACGCAGTATAAACACATATAATCACATAACCCATTCATTGCAATTGATTACATAATCAACACTAATAGTTTGACCTAACCTGCTCAAGTCATGGATGATCCACATGGAGTTGCTTATTCAGCTTATAAATGCGTATGATTTGCTTATTATGTCCCTTTTAATGCTTTCATATTAATGTTTTTGGTTTTTTATTTTTCTTTTGGATGCTTTTAATTTAAATGCTTGCCTTTGTCAAACTGCATATTGCTTATGCTTATTTGATTTAGTGCTTATTCTGAATATGTTGTTTATGCTTAAATATGTCCTTAAGACACCTAATTGCTTAATCTGTCTTTAGAATTTCAGGCTTAGTTTAAGTTGATTTAGCTTAAAAATCAGATTTCAGATTTTAAAGGGGTGTTTGGACAAGCACAATAACCAAGTAATACTTGCTTTGACCTCACTTTGGTCTTTAAGCCAAGTTTGATAAGCCATTTTAAGGCCTTTTAATCAGTTTTCTTAAGTTCTTAAAGTTGAAAATTCATTTGTAAGGTCTTAAGTAAATGTGTTTTGAATATGTGGTTTTAAGAATTTTCCAAACTGCTTAAATCTAATTTTTGTTTAAAAGCTGTTTTTAGGACTTGTCTAAAACCCTATTTTGGTCATGTATGCAATAGAATAGGACTTGTTAAGTCAGCATTTGTCTATTTTGTTTTGATCAAAAATCTGTCATGTGTCTCATTTCTTAGAAGTTTCAAAAAAGTTTACTTTTCTAACTTAAATTTAATAAGTAAAAGTTGATTTAAGAGTTTGTAAATCTTAGCACAAGCTAATTGTGCTATAAGCTCAATCTATTTGAGCTGAGTTTGGATTTTAAAACTCATTTGCTAGCTCAAATCCTAGGCTGCAAAAAGCTATATTTTCACCAAAAAAAAACCAAAAACCTTGTTTTAGTGTAAACTGACCTTTTTCAAAAGCCTTTTTCATAGCTTAAAAGTGTTCTAAAATTCTCAACTTTTGTTTTTCTAAGTAGCTTATAGGTTGAACTTAATCTGTTTTTAAGTTTTAAAGATTAGCTTAATGATTAAATAGCTTAAATAATAGCTTTAAACTTGCTTGATATTGTGAAGACAGACACATCCATTTAATACCAAAAATGTAAAGCTTTAGAGTTTTCTTAAACTTTTTTATAAATCTTTCATAGTGGATACTCTAACACAATATTTCTTTGATCATTTTTCTAGCAACTAAGACTAGTAAAAGAATGATATCTTAGACATTAGAGTTTTTGGATGAATTTTCAGATTATCAATGTTAGGATTAAATATCAAAAAAAGATCTTCTTTTCTTTAAGAAACGACATTCAAAAAGTTGTCATACACAGTTTTAAAAGTCTCGGTGGGAATATTGTTAAGTTGACTACCTCGTTAAGACAACATTGCATGACTTTTTATTAGGGGTGTTCGCGGGGCGGTTCGGTTTGGTTAGTTGGAAGATTTTAACTATCCGTCGCGGGGCGGGTAATTAATTTTACTATCCGAAATCGAACCGTACTAGGCGGGTAACCGGACATGCGGGTACCCGAAGTGAGCGGTTACCCGCGGTTCGGTTCACGGTTAACCATTTTTTTTACGTTTAATCGAGTTTAACCGTATAAAAAATAACATGGTCTAAAGCATTAAATGTCATTCTAGTAAAATCAAATGACATTGAGTAGATAAAACTCATATAAATTTATTTCGTTACAATAATTGCATTTAAATATTCGTACATAACATATTAACAAAATAATACTTATTCGTCCTTTATAAATTACGATCCCATTCATGAATTTTCACACATATATTTTTCACAATGTTTACATTAGGAGCTAAAAAGTCATTATGGAATAACATTAGTGCAATAATATGGTTAATACTTGTACAATTGTATGAATATTAGTTAGAAAACAATCATGTATAATATACACAGTTCGGTTCGGTTAACCGCGGATATCTAAAAGTAAAAACCAAAACCGAACCGTGATAAGCGGGTTTTTTCGGTTTTGGTTTTTTCGGTTTCGGTTTTTTTGGTTTCGGGTTTTTTCGGTTTCGGATTAAGCGGTTTGGCTCGGTTCGTCGGTTTCTCGGTTTTTTTGAACATCCCTAATCGGCCCTATAAATACAAGCCCTAATTCCGCTTATTTTGTCATTCTTTCCACTGAAGACTCTCAAATAACAACTAGGGCTTCTTTAGGAGGGATTTTTTAGCTCCATTCACCATCATTCCAAGGGAGAATTTGCTTTAAACCGTTATTGTATTAATCATTCATCAATTGTTTGTAAGAATTATAATGTTCAATCAATCTAAGATTTTCTTCATTATTATTTCTACAAATCTTAATATGATTCGCTAAGCACTTTAAATTCTAACCTAGTTATGTATTTATTATTGAGTTGATGTATGATTCTTAGTTTAATTGTCATTTGTTTGGATATTCTAATTGCTTGTCAATCGATCCTTGCATTTTGGTAGTGCCAAGGCTAGTGTAGATCCATTTTGTTATTGAGTAGGCGTGAATAGTTGAAAGGTAGTCTATTAGGTTACGAGAGATAAGAGGATATCTATTTCGAGTGTAGGGGTTGCCCATTCCACTGCCTGCATTAGATTAGGTACTTATAAAGCACGAAAAATCATTTTAGGAGGGTTTAATGTCGAGTTATAGGATTATCGACATTTAGACAAGCATTTAGGATAGTTGAGCATTTAATGACTATAACCTAGATGCCCGATTTGTAGGTGATTAATTAAATAACATATTATTAATAATTAAACGCAACGGATAAATCACCAATCAACAGATCCATAGAGTCATATGATCAATCATAATAAAAACGAGAAGAGTAATACCTTTGTAGCGTGATCGGTAGAATCAAATGGTGACCTTCACTTTAATACAAAACACCCAATGAAACCAAGTGATCAATGGAGATCACCTCTATGATGTGTCCACCCCGTAACCTTGGACTTCACCTTGAATAAGCTAGATACAAAGTGATTGAAAAACAAGAACATAAAAACCTTAAAAAGAGTGTGTTTGTGTTGTGTTTTTATAAGAGGGAGGAAGGGAGAGTCTTTTGGTAAGTTGTTATCAAATTAATTAGGAGATCAATTAGGAGATCATATCATTATCTTTTACTAGTAAAACAATCTTATCCCCTCCCTAAGACCATTAGATGGTCGGCCCCTATATGAGCTCATATGGGCCTCCTCTTTTGTTTTCCAAATCCAATTAACTAAGTACAATACTTAGTTATTAGAAGCCCGATAGTTATCCTGTGTTACGTGGGTTATTTATATATCGTAAATACAATAAACACAATATATAAAATGGTACCTCAGTATATATGTCTATGACCCTATAGGCTCATATGTGTCTAGCCATATAATTATTTATTATGACACAAGCATACTCCAACAGCTCCCACTTACGCACGTCATAATAATCAAGTAATTATACAAGCAAAGGTTAGCGTCTGGCAACATGACAATTCCCCCAGAAACATATAAGGATAGTTTCTTAAACATCTCATTATAAATGGATTAGATATCAATCATCCTTTTGTTATAGATACTTTGTTGAACATATGACATGGATCATAATTCATTCATACGTTTAACAATTTTGTTTCTCGATATAAGCATTGAACTAGATTACCAAATTAATCAAGTATCATATTAATTACATTTGGGTGCGGCCATACATACATCTGTTCAAATCATCGAGGGGCCCAGTAGTATCTTACTCCATAACATGTGGAGGAACAAATCATATTTTGACTGCACGTGTCCATTATGTGTTTCACATCCCTCCTTAAAATGGCCTTTATAGCAACCTTCAACAGGTCAGCGTTGAACCATATCTAAGATTGACATTCCACACACACAAAACTTACTTGCATCTCAAGTCTGAGGATGAGAGACATAACCACTTACGAGATTCACTATTGACGCTGATCCATGTAGTGAATACTCGTTGGTTGGGTCAGTCCAATGTCCATCCAATGAACAACATATGAGTTTTGCGGTATCATCCATTAATATTTATACTATATGAATATGACCAAAACACTTACATTTGCCTTAATTTAATGATGTTCCCGTATCATTAACTGACAATGGATAATTTAGAATAAATAAATTATTCATGTATTTAAACATGCTAATATAGGACACAATAATTATAGAATGATCACACCAAGTGTATCAATTCATTATGAAATAAAACTGTTTTACATCCCAATTATTCAAATACTAAAATAAACAGATCTACATGAAACTACCAGCTGGCCTAAGTTCAATGCTCATAGCATGCTCAACATGTTTGGTACAAGGCATTGGTTTTGTAAACGGATTAACTCAGTTGTTATCTATATGAACTTTGAGAATATGTATATCACCTTCTTGAATAGCTTCTCGAATAAAGTGATATTTTCGTCGAAAATGTTTGGCACCATTTTGAACACCAGGTTTGTCGGCTATGGTAATGACACATGTGTTGTAACAGTACATATCCATAGGTTTATCAATGCTGGGGATAACGCCAAGCCCAGAAATGAATTTACGTATCCAAATAGCTTCCATTGCAGCTTCAGCAACAGCTATGTATTCAGCTTCCATAGAAGACATTGTGGTAGTGCTTTTCTTAGAACTTTTCCAATCAACAGCGCCTCTGTTCATTACAAATACATACCCTGTTTGAGATCGAAGGTCATCCTAATCAGTCTCCCAACTAGCGTTAGTGTAGCAAGTAACACTAAGCTCAATTGTGGAATCACCACCATAAACAAGAAACATATCTTTAATATTTCTGAGATACTTCAGTATGTTCTTTACAGCAGTCTAGTAACTTTTTCCTGGATTCTGTTGGTATCTACTCATTAGGTTTTGAGAGAACGCTACATCAGGTCTAGTGCACCTCACAGCGTACATGATATAACCTACAGCCAAAGCATAAGGTATTCATTTCATTTGTTTTACCTTAGCCGGTGTGGAGGGACCTTGAGATTTTCTCAAGTCTACATTGGGTTGCATTGGGATAGTTCCACGTTTGGAAGTATCCATCTTGAATCATTTCAAGATTTTTTCAATGTATGCATTTTGACTTAAACCGATAAATCTCCTTAATCTATCTCGATAGATCTTGATTCCTAGAATGTATGCTGCCTCACTTAAGTCTTTCATGGTGAAACATTTTCCAAGCCAGGATTTTATATCTTGTAACATTAGAATGTTGTTTCCCATGAGTAATATGTCATCGACATATAAGATTAGGAAGACAATGATACATCCACTAGCTCTTTTATATACACATGGCTCATCAAGACTTTGAGTGAAACCATACTTTTTGATCTCCTCATCAAATCTCTTATCCAGCTCCTAGAAGCTTGCTTAAGTCCATAAATGGATCTATGAATCTTGCATACTCGTCTAGGATGCTTAGGATTTACAAACTCCTCAGGTTGCACCATATAAATGTCTTCGTTTAGGAGACCATTTAAGAAGGCAGTTTTAACATCCATTTGCCAAATCTCATAGTCATAATACGCTTCTATAGCTATGAGAATCCTAATAGCTTTTATGTCTGCAACAGGTGAGAAGGTTTCTTCATAGTCAACCTTGTAGGTTTGAGTAAAACCTTTTGCTACAAGACGAGCTTTATAGGTATATATATTTCCATTCATATCGGTCTTCTTCTTGAAGAGCCATTTAATCCTAACAGTCTTACAGTTTGGAGGAAGATCACTAAGTTCCAAACTTGGTTGTCTTTCATGGATTGCATTTCCGTATTCATAGCTTCAAGCCACTTTTCAAATTCAAGATCTGATAATGCAGACCGATAGTTAGGAGGTTCCCCATGATCTCCTAACTCATGTTCCTCAGCATCAATATAGAAACCATATCGTTCAGGTGCTTGAGGTATCTTTACGGATCTTCGAACGGGAATTACATCAGTTTGAGGATCTACAACATCGTGTTCGACCTCATGTTGATGTAGGCTAGTGTTCTCAGAAGGTTGTGCGTTTTCCCTTTGAATTTCATCAAAATCTATGGTGCTCCCACTTGCTTTTTGTTTTATGAGACTGGTCTCAAAAAACTCAGCATACCGAGCAACAAAAATTTTGTTCTCAAGTGGGTAGTAGAAGTAGTAACCCATTGTTTCCTTTGGGTATCCTACGAAGATGCACTTGATAGATCTGGACTCAAGTTTGTTCGACATGTCTCGTTTGACAAGGGCCTCACAACCCTAGACTTTCAAGTAATACAAATTCAGGACTTTCCCGTGCCATATTTCGTATGGTGTCTTATTAACCTTCTTTGTTGGAACCATATTGAGTATGTGTGCAGTTGACTCTAGAGCATATCCCCAAAAGGACATTGGCAAAGTAGTTAGACTTATCATGGTTTGAACCATATCAAGTAAAGTTTGATTTTCTCCTTTCCGATACACCATTATGTTGTGGCGTGTAGGAAGGAGTAAGTTGTGAGATGATCCCATGACTCCTTAGATGATCTAAAAACTCTTTACTTAAATACTCGCCTCCTCGATCCGATCAAAGTGCTTTTATAGTCTTTTCGAGTTGATTTTCTACTTCATTTTGGAAAGTCTTGAACATTTTAAAAACTTCATGTTTATGTTTAGTCAAGTAAACATAACCATATCAACTGAAGTCGTCAGTAAAAGTAACATAGTAGTTAGCACCTTCTCTAGACGTGGTTCTAAATGTCCCATATACATCACTATGTATGATCCCAAGTAGATAATTAGTTCTTTCACTTGCGTGAGTGTAAGGCTTTCTTGCCATCTTGCCAGATATACAAGATACACATACGTCAAAAGACTCATTATCAATTGACTTAAGAATCCCATCGCGTTGCAGCTTCTCAATGCGTTTCTTATTTATATGGCCAAGACGACAATGCCATAGAAAAGTAGAATCCAAGTTGTGCTTGGATTTCTTGTTGCTACATGAGTAAATAGAATGCTCATTGGATATATGATCATGCATATCAATCTCAAAAATGCCATCACGTGGAAAAGCATTAAAATAAAATATATTATCCTTAGAAACTGAAATAGCACCATTATCCATAAATTTATGACGAAAACTATTATCCCATAAGCGTGAAAGTGAAATAACCCCTCTTGTAATAGAAGGGTAAAATGATAATTGTGAAATACAAGAATCATTCCACTAGGGATGATAAGTTTATAGCTCCCTATAGCTTCGACAACTGCAGTGTTGCCATTGCTAACATACATATCCAAAGCTCGTTTATTCAACTTCCGATATCCTCTAAGCCCTTGGATTGTATTACAAATGTGAGTGCTATAACTAGTGTCATAAATCCAGGAATTACTTTTAGGAAATGAGAACAGTTCTATAGTGAAGATACCCGATGTGCCAGATGCGCTGGCTTTGTTCTTCTTCAACTATGCCAAATATAGAGGACAGTTCCTCTTCCAGTGTCTCATCTTGTGACAGTGGTGAAACTCAGTGTCCTTAGCAAGATGCTCCTTTTTACCAGGTGGGGGGTGTTATCCCAAATATCTAATCCATATTACAACTAGAATAAGCAACCAATAAGCTCATATGAGCCAAATAAGCAAAGAAGAAAAGAGAAAAGTAGAAAGGAAAAAGAAAGATTTATTAGAGAGAGAAAGTAGAGGTGGATGATTACACATACAATAAATGATAACCAACACCCTCTCTATGTAATCATCCACCTCTACTTTCTCTCTCTAATAAATCTTTCTTTTTCCTTTCTACTTTTCTCTTTTCTTCTTTGCTTATTCGGCTCATATGAGCTTATTGGTTGCTTATTCTAGTTGTGATATGGATTAGATATTTAGGATAACATGTGGTATCAAGAGCCAAGGGATAGATAATTACATCTACTCCACAGTTGATGATCGTCCAAATGCATGTGAAATGTGGAAAGCCATTGAAAGGTTGAAACAAGGTGAATCAATCAATGTTCAGGATCTTGAAACCAATTTGTATTGGGAGTTTGGAAAATTCACATCATGGGATGGTGAATCACTTGAATCGTATTACTCAAGGTTCTACAAGATGATGAATGAGCTTATCAGAAATCAGTGTGATGTTATCAATCATCAAGTGAATGTTCAGTTCTTACTTCAATTACAACCAGAATGGCAAAGGTTTGTGACACTTGTTAAGCAGAGTTTTAACATTTCTTATTTTCAGGTTATTTCCCGAATCAATTATTATCATTATTTATTTTTCGAGTTTTACGCGTTCGCTTTTAATTATTAACGTATAGTTAAATCGCATAAACTAAAAATCACCATTCAACGTAAACGGACACCAAAAAAATAAAAGTTCGCGTCAAGCAAGTGTTATATAATTATTACAAGTATAATTTATAACTTTTCATATTTTATTTTTATTGGTTGCGTAAAGCGTCTATGTTTCGCAATTAATTTACATTTAGGTATACCCGGAAGCACCAATACCTATCTATACTCAAACAAATACACATGTATACCCAATACACAAAAGTTAATCATTTTATCACCACTAGTACAAAAACTAGTTTTGCTCACACATGGGCAAAATGGAACGGCCACACATTCACATATTTATGTGACCAAAGGTACCAAAAAAGACACCATTTACTAATTAGTCACACATGAATATTTTTATCGTGTGACCATTAGAACCGTATTGCCATACATTCAAACATCATGTGGCTAAAAGTAACTGGTAATATTGTTTGGTCACATATGAATTTGGAACGTGTGACCAATACAAGTAAACTTAAAGCATTAGTCACGATATACATATAAATAGTGACAAATATTTATCACACACTTGAACAATGTGACTAAATGGCATATATGGTCACACTAAATGTTTTGTCACACATTATTTAAGTGTAGCCAAAATCCATTACATATGGTCACGTAACTTAATATGTGTGTCTAAAATTTATTTTCTATTAGCTTGCCAAAAGCTAATGTGTTTAGTCCCATTTACTTCTAACACTGTGACCAAATGCCATATATGGTCACACTTATTAACACTTTTGGTCACTTTATGCTTAGTTGTATGAGACTAAATACCCAAAACAAACATGCTTTGTGTAGCTAAATATTACAAAAGGTCACACAAACTTCAAATTCATGTGACTATTGGATGATCAATAGTCACACAAAATACACATTTCTTCAATTTAAACATCATATCGTAACACTTATTAACACTTTTGGTCACTTTATGCTTAGTTGTATGTGACTAAATACCCAAAACAAACATGTTTTGTGCGGCTAAATATTACAAAAGGTCACACAAACATCAAATTCATGTGACCATTAAATAATCAATAGTCACACAAAATACACATTTCTTAAATTTAAACACCATATGGTCACACTTATTAACACTTTTGGTCACTTTATGCTTAGTTGTATGTGACTAAATACCCAAAACAAACATGCTTTGTGTGGCTAAATATCACAAAAGGTCACACAAACTTTAAATTCATGTGGCCATTGGATAATCAATAGACACACAAATTACACATTTCTTCAATTTAAACACCGTATGGTCACACTTATTAATACTTTTAGTCACTTTATGCTTAGTTGTATGTGACTAAATACTTAAAATAAACATGTTTTGTGTGGCTAAATATTACAAAAGGTCACACAAACATCAAATTCATATAACCATTAAATAATCAATAGTCACACAAAATACACATTTCTTCAATTTAAACACCATATGGTCACACTTATTAACACTTTTGGTCACTTTATGCTTAGTTGTATGTGACTAAATACCCAAAACAAACATGCTTTGTGTGGCTAAATATTACAAAAGGTCACACAAACATCAAATTCATGTGACCATTAAATAATCAATAGTCACACAAAATACACATTTCTTCAATTTAAACACCATATGGTCACACTTATTAACACTTTTGGTCACTTTATGCTTAGTTGTATGTGACTAAATACCCAAAACAAACATGCTTTGTGTGGCTAAATATTACAAAAGGTCACACAAACATCAAATTCATGTGGCCATTGGATAATCAATAGTCACACAAATTACACATTTCTTCAATTTAAACACCATATGGTCACACTTATTAACACTTTTGGTCACTTTATGCTTAGTTGTATGTGACTAAATACCCAAAAAAACATGCTTTGTGTGGCTAAATATTACAAAAGGTCACACAAACATCAAATTCATGTGGCCATTGGATAATCAATAGTCACACAAATTACACATTTCTTCAATTTAAACACCATATGGTCACACTTATTAACACTTTTGGTCACTTTATGGTTAGTTGTATGTGACTAAATACCCAAAACAAACATGCTTTGTGTGGCTAAATATTACAAAAGGTCACACAAACATAAAATTCATGTGGCCATTGGATGATCAATAGTCACACAAAATACACATTTATTCAATTTAAACACCATATGGTCACACTTATTAACACTTTTGGTCACTTTATGCTTAGTTGTATGTGACTAAATACCCAAAACAAACATGCTTTGTGTGGCTAAATATTACAAAAGGTCACACAAACATCAAATTCATGTGACCATTAAATAATCAATAGTCACACAAAATACACATTTCTTCAATTTAAACACCATATGGTCACACTTATTAACACTTTTGGTCACTTTATGCTTAGTTGTATGTGACTAAATACCCAAAACAAACATGCTTTGTGTGGCTAAATATTACAAAAGGTCACAGAAACATCAAATTCATGTGGCCATTGGATAATCAATAGTCACACAAATTACACATTTCTTCAATTTAAACACCATATGGTCACACTTATTAACACTTTTGGTCACTTTATGCTTAGTTGTATGTGACTAAATACCCAAAAAAACCAATATATTCATAACAAGAAAATAAAAAAGGATGTTACACCCCAGCAAGAATCGAACCCGCGACCTCCCTTACAGAAGTCAAGCGGGTTACCATCTTGCCAGAGCAACCTATTCGTTAATGTTATGCATTTCCTGTTTAATATAGAAGTTTAAGCTTCATTGTTTTTGGCTAGTAGCTTAAAGAGTGCTTATAGAAACTTCTTATTAAATCGTAGTTTTTTCTCCCTCTGCTTATTTTCAGCTTGTTTCACTTTTAATAAGGTTTTAATAAGTACTAGCTAGCATTTTTAACTTAGCTTAGTAGTATTAAGTTTAGCCTAGCAGTAATAAGTACTTTAACCAGTTCTAAACATCATAACTAACACCTGAACTTTAATAAACATCATAACTTTCATTAATTAGGATTATCCAGCAAAACTTCTATACATCCCATAACCTTAATTCACAGATACAAACTGAACATTATTAACACTAAACAACCCTTACATCTGACCCACAAAACAAAAGAAGCCAACCCCTTCCTTGACCATAAGAGCAGGCTTTATTGAAACTTCTTTAGCTGGTTCTTCATATCTGTTGTTTGATGAATTTAATAAGCTATAGTGCCATGGTACTATCATCTTCACTTTCCAATTTCAACTCCAACATCTGCAGCAACACTTTCTTCATCAAAGGGTACTTCTTCTCAACTAGCATGTGAATGACCATTTCAGTGTCAGTCTTCAGAGTATGAACACTAGATGATTTATGTAACTTCCAGCTCATAATATTCCACTTCTCTTGAGATTTCCAGAAATCATCTTCTTCATTTGGATGGAACATTGTTGTCAAATCTCCCCAAAGTATTAAATCAAATCCTTTAGGTATCTCAGGAGAAACATTGTTGTCAAATCATCTTCTTCATTAGCTGGTATTGAGCAGACAAATCATCTCTGTCAAAAATAGATAAGACTCTGAACAATACACTAAAGTACCTTTTGCTTCCATTTAATCGGGTGACTACATTCATATTGATCTCCTCTGGAACCTCAACTCCATCATGTAATGATTTTGGTCCATAATATTCAGAGTTCCATGCAATGATTGGAGACCTTTGATCAAGTATCTCATAGTCCACTTCCTTATGCTCATCAAAAGCAATGATAAAAAACAGACTCAACTCCTCTTTTTCTTTCTCATACTCTTCATCCTCCTTAGTAGTTGATTGACCCAACTTCCTCTTCCTAGCTATTGATTTCTGTCTCCCTGACTTCTTGATTGGCTGCTCAATCTCCTCCTGCTTAGGAGCTGTTATTTCCTTTATTGGCTCCTTTGTAACTGGAACCTCCTTAACTTTAGCTCCCATAGGTACAAAGTTTGCTATACTTCTGACCAACCTCTCATATTTTGCCTTCTTCAATTGTGCAAAAGTCCATGATCCTTGATGCTTCAGATAGGTGGACATGTAGGTTCTTTGTTGAGTTTGTGTCATAGGTCTGTTTCTCCTTGCCTGAGCTTTCTGTTCAGCAAAGAACTTCTTTCTTTGATTTAGTAAGTTCACCATCCTTGTTGCAAAGTCTTTTCCAGGCTCATTTTCTCCTAGAAGAATCTTGGACAATTCTGCATTTGACTCAACGTTAGCCCTAATGATGTCCCAATCCTCCTCAGTGTAATACTTAGTTGATTCTAGCACTTCAGCTTGTCTTTTCTTTTGTTGCTCAGTCATTTCTTGCTCCTCTTGCATTCTTTGAACCAACAAACGATCTAAATGTATTTGTTCTGCATGCTCTGCTTCTTGTTCAGCTTGTAATCTCATGGCTTTCTCTAATCCAGCTCTTTCATCATCTAGCTATTTTTGGATTTTCTTTGGAGGGGGAACATCTTCTACAACCATTGGAGCTTTGCCTTCTCTTTGTTCCTTAGGAGATTCTTCCACATCTTCAAAAACAATTGATTTTTCCTTTGATGTCTCACTCATCTGCACAAGGGTAGCTGCAACTGTAACCTCATCATCTTCAAGAAGTGTTGTTGTTGTTGTTGGAGGTGTTTTTGGTTCAGCAGTACTAATAGATACACCAGCATTAACTACTTCTGCAGCAGCAATAACCACTTGCTCTACATCTCCTTCAACATGTGTTATACCTTCATCCCTAACAACATCAAACCCAACATCAAAGTCATCTTCTTTTGATATTAACCTTGCGTTCAAATTCCTCCCATGTTTGGATGCATCCTCCTTATCCAAACTTCTTCTTTTGGAAGTACCAATCTTGAAGAGTTTTAACCCTTGAGTTCTTGATCTTTTCCTCTTTTCCAACTTCTTGACTCTCTTCTTTAAGATAGCAATCTCCTTTGCTTGAGCAGTCATTGCCTTCTCCAGATCAAGAACCCTGTTTGACAATTTTCTGCCTTTCCTATGTTTTTGGGTCTTTTATGGTTGTGATGATGATGGAATATCAGATAACTGTTCTTCATGAAAGGATTGAGTAGGGGAAGGTGTTGGTTGGGGTTCAGAGGGTTGTCCGGAACCTTCACCATTTTCTGCATGAATTGCCAACATATTTTGAAACAAATGTGTGTTTTTGCCTGAAAAATCTTTACCTTTCCTTTTCATGTTTGCAAAAACCTTTTTAGTAAGAAAAAGGTTGTTTATAAATGTCTTTAAGTACAGAAAGATTTTTAATTTGATTGTTCAAAAATAGTTGTAAAAACCTTGGATACATTAAAAAAAATTAGATTTAGGATCCAAGTTCCTCAACATACCATCAAAAATTAATTTTGAGAAATTAAACTTTTGACCCTTAGCTAAACAAATAACTGCTGATGCTACATTTGTTGAAAATTCATTCCAAGCAGTTGATTTTGAACTCAAGCAATGTAGGATGGTATGTATAAGATACTTCCAGTGAGGGGAAAATAAAGCCTTTTCAAAAGAAAGTTTATCAGAATCTTTTTCATATCCCATCAATGCAAGGTTTTCAAAAATCTCAACAGTTGTTAGACAAGTAGCACCATCCTCATCATTAAAGTGAAGATCACTCCTGATTGATGATTCTGTTACTACTACACTCTTGCCAGCAACCTTGGCATATATTTATGTTTCATTATTAGCTGTTTTGGTCTTTGCAGTAGACCAAAACTGCTTAATGTAAGAAACATATACAGTGGGATTTACAGTTAATGAATATCTGATAAAGCTAGCATTCAAGAAGTCTACTATGTCTGCAAAATCATCATTCCCTTCTGTTTTGTCAGAACGCAACATAATTGTTTGGTTAATCACGTACAAGGTCCGCCATTAAAGATTAATTGGTTGTAGTCCCTGCAGGTCACCCCATCGTTAGTTTAAGGGTCCGGTGAACAAAAACCAATATAAACTCAAAGTATAAGAACAGATTCTGGTAACTTGACATTTACTTAAGAACAATTTAGTCCCTTAAGTCCTTAAACTTATCATTTACTTAAGAACAGTTTTTAGTTGCAATTAATATAGATGGTTGAGGCCCATTTCCCCTTATAAATATCACCTATACATGAACCCTAATTTCATTTCCTTTAGCAGTTTATGAAGAAGATTGACTTAAGTAGCAGTGACAGTGAGGATTTGAATGAGTGCCCAAAGGAGGATATCAAAGGGAAGGGTAAATCAAAGGGAAAGCTGTCTACCATATGATTGCTTAGATAATAATTCATTTAGTCCCAAATCTGGTTCCATGTTCATGTGGTAATAGGCTTAACAGGGTTACTAATTAAATATTTTAACCAATTAACTAGATAATTTTACCAAGAAATTAACATACTTCAAGCAGGAAATGTCGAAAACTAATGATTCAATTAAACTGCATAAAATACATTTTCAATTAAGAGAATCATAAACACGATTTTTTAGAACGATGTGTACAAAATAAAAGAACATAAAAAGAATACTTACTAAGTGGGTGACGGGAGTGGTGGGTCTATGACGGGAGAGTGACAGCGACGAGACATGATGAGAGTTGTGGTGGTGACGGGATTTGTGGTGAGATGAGAGGGAGTTGTGGCACGGTTATTTTGGCCTATTGATCTTCCAGGAGGAGTTGTTTATGTGCTTAATTTGGTACAGGATTCATGAAATTTTTGGGGGGAATACATTGTCACGAATTTTACGAAATATTTCACGACAATATCGGAGGAAAATACCTTTAGCCACGATAATATAGCAAAGGTTGAAAAAATCGCGACTCGATAGCCCGACGGTCGACCTCTCAGTAGCTTGTAATCGTTCTAGGCGGGATTAATCGGGAAAATACTTTTAGCCAAAAACTCCCGCCAAATACTCCCGCCAAATACTCCCGCCTAATACTCCCGCCAAATACTCCCGCCAAAAACTCTTCTATACCATAAAAGCAGATATTATCACAACCACAAACATATCACACACTCTTACCATCACAACCATAAAAAGATGGTGAAGATGGTGCCATTTGAAGCTTTTGCGTGTAGTTGTGGAGAAGGAGATGTAGTTCTCCGACAATCGTATAAACCTGAGAGTTACGGTAAACTATACTATGCATGTCCAAAATCAAAGGTGAACAATCACATGTTTTTTATTTGTGTAATATATAAATATCATGGTTAGTTGTTAAAAGAATTGATTTGTTTACTATTTAACAGCCTCCGAAAAATTTTAGATGTCGATTTTTTTTATGGAAAGAGACCCGACTTCGTCAATTGATGTGGCCATTTGATGATCAATAGTCACACAAAATACACATTTCTTCACTTTAAACACCATATGGTCACACTTATTAACACTTTTGGCTACTTTATGCTTAATCATATGTGACTAAATACCAAAACAAACATGCTTTGTGTGACTACATATACAAAAGGAGTAACGTTGAAGGGTAAACTAGTGTAAAACTGTAATTCATATACAATGTGAGATTAGTGTAAATTAGAGGTTAAGGTTTTAATGAGAGCACACTACCAATAAATCAATGTGACCCATAAGATGAAAAATAGTCCACACCAAAAAGACACAATTCTTCAATTTAAAACAACCAATATGGTCCCCACTTAATAACACTTCTGGCCACTTTATGCTAAAATGTATGTGACTAAACCCCAAAAGAACTGCCATTGTGTGACTAAATATTACAAATGCCACACAAAACAGAAAATTCATGTTGCGATTGGATAATCAATAGACACAACCAAATATCACATTTCCTTCACTTTAAACAGCATATGTCAACTTATTAACACTTTGGTCCATTTATGCTTAGTTTGAATGTGAACTAAATACCCAAAACAAACATGCTTTGTGTGACTAAATATTACAAAAGGCCACACAAACATAAAGTTTATGTGGCTATCGGATGAATAATAGTCACACAAAATACACATTTCTCACTTTAAACACCATATGGTCACACTTATTACACTTTTGGCTACTTTAATGGCGTAATTAAATGTGACTAAAATACTCCAAAACAAACATGCTTTGTGTGACAAAATATTACAAAAGGCCCACACTAACATAAATTCATGTGACTATTGGATGATCAATTAGTCACACAAAATACACATTTCTGTCAATTTAAACACCCAATGGTCTACACTATTAAACTTTTGGCCACTTAGCATAATTGTATGTGACTAAACACCCAAAAAGAAACATGCTTTGGGTACTAAAATGTTACAAATGGCCAACAAACAAAAATTCATGTGGCCATTGATGAACATAGTCACACAAATACATATTTCGTTCAATTTAAACATATGCCATATGGACACCACTTATTACCACTTTTGGTCACTTTCTGCTTACTTGTATGTGACCTAAATACCCCAAAAAAACATGCTTTGTGTGGACATTATATTTGTGAGTTGATAATACAAAACACGAAAGAAATAAGATGGAAACACGAAGGACCAAATTTGTAGTCAAGAATACTACAGAAAGATAAGAATTAAAGATTGGTCAAAGATAATGATGTGAATAACTAATTGGTCAAAGATATTAATTTCATCATTAATCATTAGTAATCAGTATTATCAATATATAGGACAAAGAAAATTAAATTATCATTATTATCATTATTAATTTCCATGTAAACCTCTACTCCTTATACTATAAAAGGAGGTCTAAGGTATATACTCTTAGGCATCCATCATAGTTAGCTCTCTTCCCAATGAGCAGTCTAATATTATTTTATGTAATAGTTAGTATATTAGTTTAATACGGGTTTATAGTCGTCTATATGTATTAGTAGCTCTCAAATCAAGATCCATGTTACAATACTAACGTACTTATAATATTGAGCAGAGTAACGTTCGGATCAATTAAAACCATGTTTAATAACTATTGTACTTTTAATTTCCGCTGCGTAAATAAGATATTTGTAAAACATATCCTAGATGGGCTAAACGATCTTAACAATTGGTATCAGAGCCTGGTGGCTCTCGATCTTGGATTACAAGGTTTTTGAAGAAACCCTAAAACCCTAAATTTCAAGAAAACCCGATTTGGTTTTAAAAGTTTTATGGGTATTGAGTTAAATTGCTATAACAATCTTTATGATCATCCTCTCTAACCTTTTGGTATGCAATACTATCTTCAAGTATTGTTTATTATTCAAAGGGTTTCTTGTATAATTTGATATTTTAGTGATGAGTGGTTTTAGATCTCTGATGGAACTGTCATTCACAACAGTTTACTTCCTTAATGATATATGGCTCATTTTGGATTTATTGAAGAGGTGATTACGAAGAAAATTGCTTATTTGATGTTTTACGTTTTGATTTCCACAGATTCTTGTGTTATCATACCTTTACAGGAGGTAACATGTCTGTTTGTATGGTGACGAAGACTGCAAAATCCTAGGAATGTGTGAATTTTTTCTTAAGGGCTCAAATGCTCACATTCGCTATCACGTGAAGGAGTTACGTATTTTGCTCAGTGTCACATTATAGAGAATGAAGGATTTTGTCAAGAGATCGCAGTCCTGCTTAAACACTTAGGAGTATGAGTTCAAACGTCGTGATAGTACAAGATATAAGAATAAGATTTTGGCACACACTGCTACTTCTTCATCAAATTCGTTATACTCTATTTTCTTCATCAGTGATCACTACATATAGCCTACTGAGTTCGAGATTCAAGAGATGGTTAGCATACTTTCAGGGGAAGCTTATTGATTAAATGTTTAACCATCTGCAGGTTGCATATCTACTGAAGACCCCTACTTGATTATAACAAAAAAGGGAAGAGGTTTCGTTTCATTCGTATATTAACCTCAGGGGAAGTTCGTGCTTATTGGGTTTTGTCATATCAACTATGGAAGTATTGGTTTGGATTATAATTTTGAGTTTGAAAAGACAAAACCACGAATGAAAAAGATGAAACATGAAGGACCAAAGTTGTAGTCAAAGAATACTACAAAAGATAAGAATTAAAAGATTTGGTCAAAGATAATGATTGAATAACTAATTGGTCAAAGATAATTAATTTCATCATTATTATCATTATTAATTGGTCAAAGATAATTAATTTTATCATTATTATCATTATTAGTTTATATGTAAACCTTGACTCCTTATACTATAAAAGGAGGTCTAAGGTATGTACTTTAGGCATCCATCATAGTTAGATCTCTCCCAATAGAGATCCTATAGTTAGTTAAAGTAATATTTGAGTAGTTTAGTTTTATAGACGCGTGTTATAGTCGTCTAAAATTGATTAGTAGCCTCAAGGATCATAGAATCCCTGTTACAATTAGCTAACTACAATAATTTGAGGCATGAAAAACGTTCGATTAAAAAAAAAAAACAAAAAAAAAAAAAAAAAAAAAAACAAACCTTGTTGAATAACTTATTGTTCTTTAATTTCCGCTGCGTATATAAGTTATTTGTAAAACAATCCTAGATGGGCTAAACGATTCTATCACTTTGTGTGGCTAAATATTACAAAAGGTCACACAAGCCTCAAAAATCATGTGGCCATTGGATGATTAATTGTCACTACAAAATACCACATTATCTTCAATTTAAAACAACCATATGGTCACACTTATTAACACTTTGGTCACTCTTATGCCTAGTTGTATGTGACTAAAATACCCAAAACAACATGTTGTGTGGCTAAAATATTACAAAAGGTCACCCAAACATAAAATTCATGTGGCCATTGGATGAAATAAAAACAGATAGCCCACTAAATACACATTTCTTCACTTTAAACACCATATGGTCACACATATTAACACTTTTGGCCACTCTATGTTTAATTGTATGTGACCAAATATACAAAAAGATGCTTTGTTGGTTGTACATTGTTTACGGTCACTAAATTGTACCCATTTAGTCACACAAAAAACGTGGATACGGACACTAAAGCTTTCTTATGTGTGACTAACTTGAATGCGTGACCGTAGGTGACCTACGGCCGCACGACCTTTTGTCACACACGAAACTTTTCGCGTGTGTGACTATATGTATATAGTCACACATTTTTGGTGTGACCAATATCACTTTTTGTACTAGTGAAATAACCCTTGTGATCCTCCTTAGACTTCGAGTAGATCAAGATATCATCGATAAACACAATGAAAAACTTGTCTAAATACGACTTACACACCCGGTTCATCAAGTCCATGAAAATCGCTGGTGCATTGGTTAACCCAAAAGGCATAACCTAAACTTCAAAATATCCATACCGCGACCTGTATGTAGTCTTTTGGAATATCTTCTCCATGCACTCTAACTGATTACAAATAGATCGAAGATCAATCTAATAGAAAAAAACGCAATCTTGGTAACTGGTCGAACAAGTCGTTGATCCTGGGGAGATTCTTGGTGGTCAGCTTGTATAACTCACGATAGTCTATGCACATTCGAAATGAACCATCATTCTTCTTAACAACAACCACGTGGCTTACCCCACGGAGAGTGACTTGTCGTATAAAAACGTATGTCAAACATTTCTAAAGAGTTACGAACCATCAAAATAAGGTACAAAGAATATCAAATCAAGGGATAGAAAATATATAACGGGCTTCACAGTTGCAAATAGATGTGAATCAAATGTCATAAGAATCCTTAAAAGAAAAGGATAGAGTATCTATACTAATAGGAAACGCAACAAAAGGGTCAACAAAGCGTACCAAGATAAAAGGAACACATATCGAATAACAATATGTTTCAAGATTGATAAATGAGAAAGATAGAATTCTTATACCAATAACCGACTTTACTCGAAAGAACCAACTAAATACTGTTTTTATAAAAATTCATTTTGAAACAATAAAGACAGTCGTTTAAAATAAAAAAAATCAATTTAAATAAAAAAATCATCTTAAATATAATCTCTTTTTTTAAATCGTTTTAAACATGGTTTTTATAAAGAAAAAAAATCAAGAGATAGTTATATAAAAGGTGTATCGCGTTTTACCCCTATAAATCATTTTAAACATACTTTTCATAAAATAAAATTTATCAAAACAAAGATATAAAATGTAAAGATTACCTTAACCATAGTTTTGACACTCAATCAATATCACATTGTCTTCATAAAAATAAAGAGACAGTCATATAAAAGCGCTTATCACAACGTATTCATAAAATGATTTCAAGAATAGTTTCCCTAAACACCATCAAGATATGCTTCAAAAGGATTTTCATAACTTGACGTCAATATAAAATATATTACTCAAACAAAGGACATCGTAATACCAAAAGGGATGGTAAAATACCGTAAAGACTCTAACATAATTCTATTGTTTGAAAGCAAAAGGAAGTACAAAGAACCATATAGTCAAAATAATAGTGAAACGAACACGCACAAGAGAAAATCATACGAAGACATTACGAACCAAAAGAAGAACGTAAAGACTCAACGAAGCAGATATTCATAAATGTGCAATTTTAAAAAAATCAGGCAATCAAATTATAAAATTATAAATTCATTCATTATATTAAAATTATCACTAATATAACAATCAAAACATGATTATCATTCAATAACATATCATCATAAATACAATATTTTCAACTCAATTGAATGACACAATGTTAATCAAATAATCACATAATAAAGCAATCAAGATACATAGAAATAATCAAAAATAACATCAATCTACATCATAATCATATAAAATAAAAAATTCAGTCATATAAACTATTAAACGACTCACAATATCAACTCATAAGAAAAATACCAGACTCTTCAAATTAACAATCAATGATAAAACATCATAAAATATTATCAAAAAAGATCCCAAATCACATATAATTATTCAAACAAAAACATAAAAGAATAATTCACCAAATTGAGTTCAACAACATAAATCAGTATTCAAACAAAAACAACCATCATAATGCATAGTCAGTCAACATATTTTAAATACACATGTCTCAATGTGGCAATCACACTTTACAATACTCATATAAATATCATCAATCAAAAAAGATAACATCAAAAAAATATACTAACATCATAGTATTTACATATATAATATATTCTAGATAAATAAATTTTATTAATTTCAGAGAGTAAATAATATTTATTTTCATTATTTAAGTCATTCAATTAATCATGTATTTTACATATATTTATATTATTCAAATTAATTATATGTATCTTTTATCAATTAAAGTGTGTCATAAATATTTGCATAGATAATATATATTATATTTTTAAATCATTTTACATGATAGTTATTCATATTTTTATTTAACTTTTAATTTATATTTTTTTGATATTGAGCAATAAATATATTTTGACATTCATTTATTTTGCACACAAACTCACAATCATATCAAAATATCACATAAATAATAAAATTAATCATTAAATTGCATCATTAGTCATTAGTATAAAACAGAAACAATATGTCAAATAATGAAAATTCATTTATAATAAGTTTTATTCATTAATTTATAATACTTAATATAGTTTTTTTAAATAAGTAATCAAATCATCATATGAATATTTAAACTAATATTTAGCTATATTAATTAATAGTGAAATTTTTAAAAATCATATAAAAGTATAATCGAATAGACATTTACATTCATATTAAAATTAACATTATTACCCGGAATAACGATCAAAAAAACAACCATAAAGAAGATGTGGTATTACATGTCACAAACATGTAACGAAAACCAAAGGATATATATAAAAACGGAGTAATGATCCGCACTAACATGTTAGGAACAATTAGTGCTTAAAAGAAAATTTTGATACTCATACAAGTAATCGATGCAACGAAAGAACTAGTGAAACACACCTATATCCAAAGGAGCAGATCCAAGCAACCAATATACATCAAGACGTCGGATAGGAAAGATAGGACATCCGTACTTAACTTAGTACGATAAAGGAATGCTAAACTTAAAGTTAGGATTCCTAACAAATAATCGATCAATCGAACAAACTCAATAGTCCTAATAGTAATAAAAGGTATGCAAGATATTCATAACCATTAGGTAGAAAAGAAACTTGTTGACTACGCAACTAAGCCCAACAAAATCACCTCATTTGGATAATGAGAAGAAAGTCTCTAACTATATACCAATGCATAAATTAACACACATATAAACCAACATTTTACACTATCACATAACAAACAACACCGATCAATGCCATCATGGTCACAAGTCTACGTGTGTGATGCCTTTATAATTATGTTGGCCACCATAATTATAATTGCATCCTTTCACACGTATACTTACTTCCAAGATTACACCTCTCATGATAACGCACATATAAGCACATATACCTACAGTGCGAATGCTTAAACCACTTCAAATATAACACTAGAAAGGATGCTCCCATCAAGAAATACTTACTTACAAAAATAACAAATCGAGACCTACATAGAAGAAAAAAAACTACACTAGGTTAAAACTAGAAAAGAAAAAGACCACACTATGTGTGTGTGATGAGGGTGCTATTTATAGCACCATAGTGAAGCTTCTAGGCCTTTGAGTCTCTGCACGCTCCTCTTAATCTACACCCTTCAATTCTTCAATCATTGGATCTTAAGTTTTAGCCGTTGGATCACTAAGTGACCTCACACGGATTGCCAAGCTGGCAATCCATGTGAGGCTCACTTGTGCTTCTTCTCTGAGTAGAAATAGTACAAAACCCACATTCCATGTGTGCTTTCCTTGCTCTGACGTGGCTTGATCATGAGAGTGAGCTAATGATTGCTTTGATAAGACTGAATTAACCTTGCCATTTCATTGTACTACACTTGAATAGACGTAATCACCCTTCAATTTTAAAAAACCCTTTGATTTACCTATGGTGAAAGTTAGGGACGATGGGTGAATAGTGATTGGGTTTGGCGCCCAAATTATAACTGAAAGGGTAATTTTCAGTTATAACTTTGGCTAAATTACAAATTCAGTCCTTGTGTATGTTTATAAACGGTGTAGTGTAAAACAAAGTTTTGAAAATGACAAGAATAGCCCTTGTGGTTTATAGAAAAGGGTTATTGGGCTAAGGATTGGGCTTTTGGATCCGGGTGAGGCCCATTTAGGCTTAGGGACCATTTATGGACTTTTCTGAAAGTTTAGGGGTTATTTTGAAACACTTTGGGTCTTGTTAACTTTTGTTGACCAATATTGATTGGAGTTGACTGTAGATTTGACTTTTTTAGGCTTTGGCTTCCGGCTTTTGTTCACTCTTCCGTTCTCGTGTCCGTGTTTGCTTATTTTTGATGGTTTTCTTGTGATTTCTGATATATCCGTACCTGCACACACAAAACACAAATACAAGCATATTTCTGCCATTTTTGGTCTATTTTGGGTTTATTTGGGCTATTTTAAGCATAAATGGATATGTGTATTTTACACTTATCAAACGTCAACATAAAGTTGGTGAGAGTCATAAGTTTAAGACACGAAAATCAAATCCAATTGTAAATTACTGTGATAATAAGGAAAACATTGCAGGACAATAAATGAACTACCATATAGGATAACATGCAAATCCAATCAATCACATAAATAACCGTTAAACGCCTACAAGACGTCTCATATCGCACCAATATCCCTGTGGTTACCCCCCTTAGCCCAGGCCGTGGATACTCTCAAAGTGACCATCCACTAAACATGCCATGGATACCCGCAGGTGATCCCCCTGACTTAGTTCACAATTCTCAATATCACATCACAAACATGTAGCACACAACATACAATAGTCACGTATAGTTCATGCATCTTTGACAACACATTATCACAATAATCAAAACATTTCCAAACACTTTGCATTATTTCTACCCCAATAAATCATAAGAAAATAGGGGCTATGAAACTCACATGGATACTCAAACGCAGCTTCCAAATCTTTACACACAACTATATAAATAAATAAACACGGTTACACGCGACCAAGCTAAAAGCTCCTGTCCATGTAACACACATATGATGGATGTCTAAGGGTTTAGTTAACCATCATGGGTCACCCCGACACCATGCCCAACCTTAACCATCTTATTAACACTTTACACTAGCTACTTACAATTAACTTAGAATTTCAGAATTTTAATGACCTTCATAAATTATACCGAAAATCATCCATGTTCATTTATGAGTATATTAATTACCTTATGATTCCCAAGTATTACTTACATGTGTAACTACCTCAAATAAAATCAAACTTCAAAAGTGTCCTAATTCGGATCTGATTACACACCAAAATATATCACCCTAACTACCATACTTAGACATGCATTCAGAGAATAATTTTTACAGAATTATCCATAGACATATGGAACTTAACTACTGTAGAAGGGCTAAGCTTAATTCTAATTTTAAGTTAGGGTTTTACCCTCCTAAGCATGATCTAAATCTGACCTGTATTTACTGTTTTGACAACTTTTAGCGTAACCAACATTTGAATGACTTCCCGACCTTAAAAACTTTCGAGGCTAGATTTTCTGGAAAGTACATTCAATGAGCTACTGTTTAGAGTCTAGAAACACTCAAAAACCTATTACCATCATGGAGATATTCACTCGTGAACACAGCCTTAAATTATGCTCACCCTAAATCAAGTTTTTAACGCAAATCTAACCTATACAATTGAATGATCATGACCCTAATCAATCCCTAATCATTCTAGCATCATTAATTATCATTAATATTCTGAATTTTATGCAAACATTAGATCCATAATAAATTTTGTTACATGAATTAAAAGAATAAACAAAGAAGAAGAACATACCTAACGATCTTACTTGAATTAACACGATCTAACACCTAGATTTCTTGATCAAAATTTTTGTCTTCCTTAGGGTTTTGGAAACTCAAATCGTACGGCAACAAGAAGAGGGGAAAAGAATGGGCCAAGTTTAATTTTATATCTATCTCCTTCATGTCCTAGCCCAACTCAAATAAGCTTAGTAAAAAAATATTTTTTTTCTTTGAACCCAAAACCGGACGCACCCTAATAAATATATATTTTTTATATTTTTTTATTAATTTTATAATTAACTAATTTACTTCATTTCCTTAAGTTTTTATAAAAACCTAAGCTAATTTGATTAAACCTTTTTACTTAAACGCTACTTACTAATCTTTCTTAATATAACTTTCATTTCACTAAACCACTTTCTATTTTATGAAAGTTTGCTACAAACTTCTATATTTCACTCACTTATTTCATTTCTAAAATGCCACATTTCTCATAAACACTTATCACTAAATCATTCATTTATTGACGTAGCATTGCATGCAATACGCCATTCCTTTCCATTATCACTAAACGTGAACAAATGGAATACTCATCACCAAACACAAACACACACAAAATGAGATGCCCACACACCTCCAAATGATATTACGCACATTACCTAACCCACTTAGCACACATAAAATCACATAGCACCACACCTAATCACATAAAATGAACTTTTAGCCGTATCTAAAGATATATACTAAACTGCTCAAATCACGGTTGTCACAGTATCCCCTCCTTTAGGAAATCTCGTCTCAAGATTTAACTAGCTGACTGACCAGCACTATCAACAAACAACCAAGGATACTTACACTTCATATAATCTTCGCTCTCACAAGTGAACTTAGGACCACGCTTTGAATTCCAACGAACCTTCACAAGTGATATTTTGCTACGTTTTAAACTATTAATTTCACGGTCCATAATCTCTACAGGTTCCTCAACAAAACGAAGAGTTTTGTCAACCTTAATTTCATTCAATGGCACATGCAGGCTAGCATCTGCCAAACACTTCTTTAGGTTTGACATGTGAAATGTGTCATGTACACCACTCAATTCCTCGGGCAACCTTAACCGATATTCTACAGGACCGATCCTTTCAAGAATCTCAAATGGCCCTACATACCTCAGGGCTAACTTACCCTTCTTCCCAAAACGAACCACGCCCTTCCAAGGCGACACCTTTAGCATCACACGATTTCCAACCTCAAATCCCAACGGTTTGCGCCTGTTGTCAGCATAGCTCTTTTGACGATCTCTCACCTCTTGGAGCCTCTCTTTTATAACCACTACTTTATCAGTCGTTTCTTGCACCAATTCGGGTCCAATCAAACTACCTTCCCCAATTTCAGCCCATAACACGGGTGACCTATATTTTCTTCCATATAGTGCTTCGAACGGAGCGCACCGAATGCTAGTGTGATAACTGTTGTTATAAGAGAACTCAGCTAACGGTAGGTGGACATCCCAACTGCCACCAAAGTCTATCACACACGCCCTTAACATGTCCTCTAACGTCTGAATTGTATGCTCACTTTGTCCATCTGTCTAAGGGTGATAAGCGGTGCTCATATCCAATCGCGTTACTAAGGCTTTCTGAAATGTTTGCCAGAGACGTGATGTAAACCGTGCATCACGATCCGAAATAATTGACACAGGCACTCCATGACGTGCGACAATTTCATCGGTGTACAACCTCGCCAATTTCTCAGTACTATAATCTTCACGTATTGCCAGAAAATATGTTGATTTGGTCAATCTATCAACTACAACCCATATTGCATTGTGCCCATTCCTTGTTCTAGGTAATTTAGTGATGAAGTCCATGGTGATGTTTTCCCACTTCCATTCAGGTATCTCTGGTTGTTGTAATAAGCCCAAAGGCCTTTGATGCTCAGCCTTCACCTTTGCACAAGTTAAACATTCGCTAACATAGGTAGCAATATCCCTCTTCATTCCCGGCCACCAGTACATATCTCGAAGGTCATAGTACATCTTTTCTGCTTCAGGATGTACAGAATACCTGGACTTATAAGCCTCATCCATAATTACTGTTCTCACACCTCCTACCAACGAAACCCATATTCGATCCATGAAGTACAAACTTTTGTCTCCTTTCTTTTCCATCTGTTAATCGAAACCATGTAGCCTTTCATCCATTACATTCTCCTAATCAAATACCTCACCCTGAGCTGCCAATATCATCCTTTTCACTCTAGACTGAATAGTCATTGCCATCGCCCGCACCCGCTTAGGTTTCAGCCTTTCCTTCCTACTTAGTGCATCCGCCACCACATTCGCTTTACTCGGGTGATATCGAATTTCACAGTTGATTCAATAAAATAGTAAGTATATAAAATACCTCAAATGCAAATTTCAACCAAATGCCCTTAACCAAGGGAAAAGGTCAAAAGTTACACAAAG